>PVKZ01007970.1:0-18987 GCA_004027375.1 Macroglossus sobrinus | reverse complement strand
CACACCCACACTGTGAGGGAGAGAAGGGGTGCAGTGGACCAGGCTGTGGGGCAGCGGGAACGTCCCCAGGAGGGACTCGTGTGGCCGGAGGGACGGGTCTTGGGTGAGGCGGTGACGGTAGGTGTTGGGGGGACGAGGAAGCACAGAGCATCCAGTGACTGACGGCGCGTCCTGGTTCAAGGGTGGAGACAGAGAAAACAGGCTCCTGAGGCGGTGGCAGGTGTGACAGCAGCCGGGTGGTGCAGGACAGAAACTCCAGCGGCGAGCGATCCCTTTGCAGCAGCCCCAGTGAGAACAGGGGGAGGGCCCAAAGCAGAGCGCGCTGTTACGTGGCTCGATGGCACTGCCTGGCGGCTTGGCTTGAGCAGGCGGAGGTGACAACAGAGAAGAGTGCACCAGTGTTAATGGACAAAGCGACTCAGCACCTCACAAGACCCGCTGAACATGGAGGTTTTGGGGGGAAGGTGGCAGGCCGGCTCAGAGAAAGCGCCCCTGTCCCACAACGGAGCAGAGGGAAGGGAAAGCCGGGGAATCAGAGCTTTGTGAGTGAGAGCTCGTTACTGCCACGCTGTCCCCTGGAAGACTAATGAGCTTCCTGCCGAAGGCAGGAGACAGGAGACAGTTCTTTTCTTACGGAGAATTCACGCAAGCAGGACGAGTTTCAGCTGACTATAAGGAGATCTCAAGAAACCCCAGCGAATTCTGGCACTTTCAACAACAGAATTCTGTTCTCTGCTGACATTTCTATTTTGAAGTCTAATTAATTATAAACATAGATACCAGATTGAACTTACATTAGGCAGCTTAAGGAATACAATATGACAGGTGGAGTAGGACATTGCAATTATAATTTACCTCTCAGAGTACGTGGAGAATGAAAGTCAGGTGATTTCTGTCCTAGGAGAGTGTGAAGCGTTGTTCTGAAGCAAAGCGTTTCGAACTTTCATCTCAAGTAAAGATAACACTGGGAAAATTTATTTACATAATTTAAAATGTATGATGCAGTATTTTATGGCGACGTAAGTGTAGAGAATTGATAAAATGCCTCGTGAAGGCATGTGTAGACAAAATGAGGGCGGTGCTTCACTCTGGCAGACGAGGAATACGATGGGCTGTTTTCCAGAACGGCTGCACCAATGTACATCCCACCAAGAACGGACAAAGGTTTCCTTTTTTCCACATCCTTGCCAATACTGTTATCTCTTATCTTTTTGAAGATAGCCATTCTAATGAGTGTGAGGCGGTGTCTCATTATGCTTGAATGTGTCTTCAACAGAATTCCTTATTTTTAATATAGTCTAATTTATCCCATATGGTTAGTACTTTCTGTTTAAGAAGTTTTTACTTATACCACGGTTATAATGGTACCCCATTTACTCATTAATTTTATTTATAGCTCTCCTTAATACCGTTATTTAACAAATAGTTTGCCAAATGGTTACTCAGTGATCCACTAGCTTCCCGACCCCCTAAAAAATAGAGGAGGGAGAAGAAGCTTTAGAAGTTTCTTGCGAGGAAACTAGCGATTGGCTAGAAGGTTTCAAGATGCTTTAGTACAGTGGGTTTGGTCCTGCTCCTTGCTGTTTGTCCAGGGCAGGGCAAGATGGCAGAGCACACAAGCTCCCTTGCATTGTGTGGAAGGCAGCAAACATCACCTTGACCCTCATTAGCTCTGAAAGAGTAACTGGAATAAATGGACGTAATTTTGAAGGAGAGTCGTTGGTAGTTGTGAGATGCATCTCGATGGGATTCTGGATTACACGTTTTGGTTTAAATATCTTTTAGCCTAATTTTAAGACTTAGAATAACTTTTATAAGAAGTATTAGAATGATGGTACAAGATGGCTGACCCAACAGGCATGTTTATGTCTTTTGCTTTTCTAAAGTTTTAATATTTTGGAAATAGATAAATACGCATCACAATGCTTACAGCTGGAACTGGAATCTGAAACATGTAAAACAGAGGGGAAGGAACTGGAAACAACCCCAGCCCACTGAGCAGCCCACGGTGCTCCGCGGTGAGGGAGAGGCCGTCAGCACCAGTGAGGTCCCCCCGGGGAGCCTCGGCTCTGCCCCCGAGCAGAGGAGGCAGCTGCAGAGCCACAGGAAGCCACTCGGAAAGTGAAGGGACAAAGTGACACGGATCATCCTTCAGTCCCCCTTTCCCCTTCTGACAGAAAATTAGAAATTAATTTTCTCAGTGATGACAGAAACATTTATTGTCTGTGATTTAACAAGGTTACTAGAGATAAGATTAATTTACCAATGTCAGCTACGTTTCCATTTTCTAATAAAGCTTAGAAAATACGAAAACTTATAAAACTTTTTTTTAAAAAAAGGTCTTGAAAAGCTAATCTAATGAAGGCATATAACGTTTCATGGATAGAAAGTCTCTGTATAATAAAGATGTTATTGCTCCTCAAATTATTCATAAGTTGGATGCAATGCCGGTCAAAATGCTGATAAGCTTGTAAATGTAACGTGACAAGGAAATTTTAAAATAGGAGAGCAAAACAATTCAGAAGAAAAAGAGCAGACTGGGGAGCCTTGCTTGTCCAGATGACAAAACTTATTATGACATTACAGTAAGTAAAACAGGCAAATGGGCCAGTGAAACAGGACCGAGAACGCGGTACAGACACACATGTAAACGGAGGTGTCATTGCCGAAGAACAGTCTGGGACAATTTAATAGCCACATGAAAAAACTGAAAGCCTGTCTCAAATCAGTTTTAAGTAGATTCAAGACTTTCAAGCCAAACTTGGAAGAAAATGTTGAAGAATAACTTTTTCCACCCATATTTCGTAAGTGAGAAACAAATAAACAAAAAAACCAACAAAAAACCCACAAACAATAAGGAAAAACATAGGTATACTCAAAATACATTGAAATTAAAAAAAAAACCTATAAACTTTTACTTATCAAGAAAGAGGTAAAAGCGAAAACAGAGGTGTCTGCCCAAAGGAGTTATTTTTTAGTGCATATATGTAACCAGAAGAAATAGCTTTTACAAATCAATTGAGAAAGATTAATTCGATAAAGGTAGGCAAAAAATGCATAACTAGGCAGTTCACAGAGATGTGGAGTCAGGTGGATAATGCACATGAAAAGACTGTCAAAGCCGCAGGCGATGCAGATACGAAATTCACCCAGGAAACTGGCAAATGTTTCGAAGTGACGATACCAAGTGTTGGCGAGGCGGCCAGCAACAGGACCCCGCGCGTTAGCGGGTGGGAGTGTGAATCGCAGAGACCAGTTTGCTTTCAGCTCAGATATTAAAAATGCCCAGACATAGACGTGCGCGCACACACACACACACACACGTGCAACAACTACAAATAATTGACAATCATAAACATGAATTCAGGGTATTAGGGGTGTGGAGGCTGGCGATGCAGAGTGAGAGAAACAACAAGATGGTCTGATGATGGACACAAGGGCAATTACACCTCATGTTTTTTGTACCTCTTTGTGTATTGAATTAATTTCTATATATATGTAATATGATAGAAATAAGAGTATTCAAAGTTCTAATGCTAATATTCTTCCCACATTCAAGTTTATTTTAAACAAAAGATTTTTCTTATATGTCTCTTGCTTTTAATGAAGAACCTAAAGACATAATACAACTGTATGTATGTACGTGCATGTGTGTGTCTACGTATCATCTATATGATAATCTATAAAAAACTGCTCGAAGTGACTTTCTTGAATGTTTACATTCTCTCTCTCTCTCTCTCTCTCCCTCCTCTCTCTCTCTCTCTTTCTTTCTCTTTCTCTCTCTCTCTCCATTGCTCAATTTTCTGAAAGATACTCATGGATAATCTGTCAAATGCATGCTTTTTGCTCTAAACCGTGGTAATTTTGCCTGATCCTCTGCTCCGATGGACTAAATGCAGAATCTGGGCAGGATGCTACAGGGCTGTACCTCACACGGCTGGTTGCAGGGTTTGGCGCCCGATGAACCTTTTAGTTCTTGGCGTCGTCTTGGCCCCGCCTTGCCCCTGGGGTCTGCAGCCTGGGTGGCTGCACCCAGTGTGCGTTCCCGGAAGCCCCTCATCGTTGCCCTTCTAATTTTCCGTCTTTCAGTTCTATCGTTCCCATGGAGTTAAAAACGACCGCTTTTAAACATCACCCGTGAAACTGCGTGGCTTTTCACAGTACTCTGAGACTGCTTTCTCAGTGGCAAAATAGAAATGACCATACGTGCTCCACTGACAATGACGATAAGGTGGAGCGTAATATGTAATCCCAGGGGAGCAGTGGGAACGTAGCAGGCTCTAGGCGGATGTCTGTCCTTGCCCTGCCCCGTGCCACGTGGACGAAAGGGGGAGAGGACGAGAGGACGAGAAACAGACTCCCGGACGAGCGAGCATGCTTGGCGGTCTCTCCTGGTTTCTTTCGTTGCAAACTCTCCATCTCGCTCCTCCTTTTTCTGGTGGCCCCCAGCGTCTCCCCCGGACTGAAGTTAACACGGGGAGAGAGGACACGGATGGGACAAACGTAGACACCGCTTTCATGGCCTGGGCAAACGCCTTTTCCTGAGCTGTTTGAATATGTGGTAGGAAACCAAGTGTTGGTGGTTTAAGTAAATCCAGGCTGAGTGCAGTAAAGGAGAGCAGAGGAGTTCCAGAAATTTCTTTCCTCTTTGTTCGCAGTCTGCGGACATATGGTCAGAGGCGGTCTGCTCGGCTGGCGGAATCGCCAGTGCTGATGACATGGAGATCGCGGGATGAGGTACCAGCTTCTAGCGGGAAAAACTGGTTTCCTCAAACGGACTCCATGACGGAAGCTGGAAAGCTGACTTCTGCGTCAGGAAGTGAGGCTAGGGGTTCCGTCAGCGCAAGCACAGCTCACGCCGGTAGCAGGAGTCCGGGAGGAACCCACGGTGTAGCGAGGCTGAGTGAGGAGTGTGCCTTCGGGTGAGTGGCTGAGACCCCTTCCTTAGCATCCGTGAGACGGTTACACCCAAGGACTGCAGGTCACAGCGGCACCCAGAACCGCGAGCATTTTTCTTTGTGTGCATTCTGAAACTTCGTGGGGTCGGGAGGGGCTGGGGTGAGGGGCCGGAGCTGCTTTTCTGTTAGACCATCGGCTTATCAGATATATAAAATAATAAACTGAATCAGATAGAAGGCATTTGCTGGAGTTAACTGCGCTCAACTTTATGCATTTATCATCTTACCGAATCCTCACATTTATCCTATGTGTTATGTACTATTCTTATCTCTGTTTTACCTGGGGGAGACTGAGGGTTATTACACTTATATAATTCACTCGCTATCACAGAATTATTAAATGGTAAATTCAAACCCAAGTAGTTCAATATTACAGTCTCGTATTTTATTTCCTATGACTGGAAATTCTTCGTTTTAGTGCATTCTGATTTATCTTTTTTTCCCATTACAGTTAAAACATTTTTGTCCTTTAAGAAAATTTAACCCACCCCAAGTTCATGAAGATATTTTCCAAAGCATTCTTCTAGAATCTTCTGTATTCCTCACATTTAGATTAATGACCCACCTCAAATTAATTTCGCGTGGATGCGAGGTGGGGATCGAGGTACTTTCGTTTCTTTTAAAGACTATCGAAGTCCCTGAGCGCCATGTATTAAGTTCGTTCTTGTCCTGCTGAGTGGCTCTGTGCCCTGGTCGCAGATCATGGAGTCCTGGGGGTTTCAGAGCGCCTCGGTCACGTGCAGAAGGGGCGACTGCGGGCCACACAGGTGGGAGTTTTCCTGGGAACTCGGGAAGGTTACAGGTCGGGGTTTGGGAGGAGGGCAACCCAATGTGAGAACAAGGAAAACCGGGTTGCCATGCGCACCCGTTCTCCCTGTGACAACGGCGACCGCGCTCGCCCTCGTGTTCTCTCTCTGTTTCCAGTCGTAGACCAGCGTGCGCCGCCTGGCTGAGCTCGGCCCTCCCAGGGCTGTGTCATAGCGAATCACTGCTGAATGGGCCTTCGTTTTAACCCCGAGTCTACACTGGCGAGGGTGAAGACTGCCCTTGTGCACGAAGCCTTGAGAAACGTCACCTGGTCCTAAGCCATAAAAATGATGGACGTTTATAACTCCTAAGTAGAAACTGTTGGAAACGGCGATAGTTTTTTCAAAATACACCACCTATATTAAAAAAGTGTTAGAAATTTTGTCATTGCGGAAAGAAGTTTCTTTCTTTTCTTTTGTTAATCAAGAAGGGATGTGAGGAGGTGAGAATATTAAGAAAATACATTAAAAGTGAAATCTAAAATTTGTTCACGTGAGAGAGTAGCATATTAGAATTTATAAGGATATATATATATACATATATATATATGATTTATATGTATATAAATTTATGGGGATATATATACTTTTGCCTTCACTCAGAGACAAGAGAATGACTAGGGCGCTGTTTTTCAGATGAATTTCAGTGTTTGCTATTAGTTTTTTTGTTTGCTCTGTGTAAACAGATAAGATTAGAATAGATTAGAATATATCCTAAGAAGTAAGGATAATTACATTTCTTGAAGCTTATTCCATTTCACGAGTGTGCTTGCACATATGTATACTAAGTTTTGATGCGAAATGTATCCTTTGTTGTTTTAATCAAGGTATTATACACATATAGTAAAAGGCATAGATATTAAAGGTATTCGAGGTAAAGCTCAATGATACTTTATTAGATGTATGTATGTACTCATACAATCACTCCAGAATAAATAAGTGAGAATTTCCATTTTCACACACATTTCCCAGTTACTGTGTGACATGTTTACTGGGCGTTGAGCCCTCTGTCTTCGTGGAACGGTGGGCTGGCGGTCGCTTATCTGCTGTCCGGCCCCCTCCCACCCTCTCACCGCAATGTGTCTCTTTGGAAAAAACAACTGTAAAGTGATACCTGGCATACTTATAATATCAGCTGAAGCTTCTGTTTTAATTAGGGTGTAATCCACATACCATGAAATCCACGCATTTAAAAGTATGCACTATAATGTTTTTAGTGCATTCACAATGTTTTGCAACCTCCGTCACCTAGTTCTAGAACATTTTCATCCCCTCGGAAGGAAAGGAAGCTGGCACCATTAGAAATCACTTCACGTTTTGCCTGCCCCAGGCCCCGTGATCACTAATCTACTTCTTGTCTTCGCGGATTGGCCCATCCTGGATATTTTATACAGATGAAGACAAGCAATTTATGGCCTTCTGCATCTGGCTTCTCTCACTTTCATAATGATTTCAGGGTCCGTGCTCATCTTAGCGTCCCTTCCATGGCTGAATGATACTCCACGTGTGTCGTTTTTAATGATTGGCTGTTGCAAAGGATGCTACTAAGCGTATTGGTGTGCAGGCTTGTGGGTGGACGCGTGTTTTCAGTTTTCTTGGTCCTAACTTGGGAGTGGAATCACTGGGTCACATGGTACCTCTGTGTGTGGCTGTCTGAGCAGCTGCCAGTTTCCGACGTGAGCATGCCATGCCGGTAAGTCATGGCGGCCCTGGTTCACGCTTCTTCCAACTAACAACGTGGAACGTGTGTCATGTGAGCGAAACACACCTTCGGGTCTTCGGTTAGGTTCTCGCATTTCGATAAAATGGCTCTTAGGGAGGAGATGGTTTGGGAGGCTCTTACTACACTGCTATTCCCAGTGAGCTCTGTCTTTCTACTTCCTTCTTTCCTCCCTTGTTGCCTGCCTTCCTTCCTTCCTCCTTTCCTTCCTTCCTTCCTTCCTCCCTCCCTCCCTCCCTTCCTCCTTTCCTTCCTTCCTTCCTTCCTTCCTTCCTTCCTTCCTTCCTTCCTTCCTTCCTTCCTTCCTTCCTTCCTTCCTTTTCTTTTTGTCTACACTGGCTCACACAGGAGAAGAGAGACTGTCACTCACTGGCTTCTGCTAGGCAACATGTTCCCCGCCCTTTGACCCCCGCACAGCCAGACGCAGGAGCTCGCACTGCGGGTGCTGCTCGGCGTCTCCTGTTCCGACAGAAATTAACTCAGTGTTAAAGTGAGATGCTGAAAGGTGTTTAAATCGTGTTTTCTGCTGTGTTTTCTTTTCCCTTAGTTTTGTTTAAAAAATATTTGGAGATTATTTACTTGATATATTTACATATGAAGATTTATATTATAGTTCATATAACATATATGGTTTTCATATAAACTATATATAATCATTTTTTAAATAAATATATAAGTTAAAGATTATAACTTTAATATTTCTCCTTAGTTTCTTTAACCGATTTTCAAGTCATAATTAAAAAAGGAGGATAATTTATAAGTGGAAAATGATGTTTTAATTTAAATCAGAATTTTACTTTTTAAAAATTACTTCTAGTATGGGGAAAGATTTCTAGTTTAGGATATCAACCTGCTAGAATTGCTTATAATGATTTTTAGTGTTTTTTTTTTATTGTAGTCAGGTAAGGCCTACAGCAAAACTATTTTTGGGTTCTGTGGCACTGAGTATACTCACAACATCAGGTACCAATCCCCACCATCCGGTTTTACACTTCTCCACACTCTGACTCCAAAACTCTGTCCCCACGAAGACGAACTCCCCGTCCCGTCTCCTCCAGCTCCCGGCCACCACTTCCCACGCGGTCTCTGTGACTCGGGCTGCTCCCGCGTCCTCGTGTCAGGCGCGCGGGCCAGCCGTGCGCCTCTGTGCGGGGCTGATGCCGCTCGGCACGTCCTCGGCTCACCCACGCTGCCGCGCGGGCCAGCATTTCATCCTGCTCGTGACAGCATGCTCCTTGCGGGCGGGGACCGTCTTTTTAACGTCCTTGTGTCTCTGGTGCAAACGAACATTTGATAAACGAGCACGTCAGCACTCACTTTTGGCAATCGTGTTGTCAGTCGTCACAATTTTTTCGCAACGAATTTGCGTTTCCTGAACTGTAAAAGGTGAAACTGTTCCTTGATTTGCCATCGTGAGACACTGCACCCAGCATCATTAAGACATTCATTATTTGTTGTCTAAGTTTTTAACACTTGGACTCACACGGCTATTGCCCATTAGAGCAGAATTATTTTCCTGTGTCGATGGGGTTTCACGTGGGAGGTGTTATCACACTCACTACGCGGCCGTTCATCAGGAGATGCCAATACCCATCGCACGTTTCAGATGGATTTACCTATTATCTTTTGCAGATACATCATTCCGTGCTGGGAGCGATATTTCAAAAGGAATATCCATGGTGTTACCAATTATTTACTAACTCTTAAATTCATCATTGGTGCTTGACAGCCAAGACGCTATTTCCTTACTCAGAAAGTATGTTTTCTCACAAATGTATCTTCTATAGCACTGATTTTAATGAATTCCTTACTCCTTTGTTCTCGACTGGCACCAACATCAACCCCACGTGGTTTGGACCGGCCTCGTTCTCTCTCCGTTTCAGCAAATCCGGTCATGCCACGCGACGAGGCTGCAAGTATTTATTCCCAGACACGGACTGAATAACACGAGCGTCCGTCTGAAATCTTTCAGAGACCGAGCGATATTATTGATATTTCCGAGTTTAATTTGATGCTCACCTCTTTTTCTAATGCCTTCTAAGTTCTTCTTTCCGAGTTACAACAGAAACAGACTTCGATTTTTTTCGGATCTGAGCACCAACCTGATTCCAGAAAGCCATAAAGGATTTCTGATTTTTCTTTTATAGTATTTTTCCTTTTCTTTCAGTTCCTATGACACATGACGTTACCGTGTCGTCCCCGGGACACGTAACTTTCTCCAGTCTCACTCCTTCGTGTCTCATCCTGAAAACACATGATGTCTTCCTGAGTAGCTCCGTTTTCAGATTTCCGTGTTGCAGACCAGGAAGGCTACTCCTCAGCATGAAAAATCAGCAGGGCTTCTCACACCGACATGCAAGGCTGCTGTAATGTGCCCTCTGCTCGTCAGTCCGGCGTTAACGAGCTGCCTTCCTTTACCTGAACACTCTAGTGCGGACAGTGCATTTATTCTTCTGCAGTTTCTTAGGGAGCGTGACACACACACACCGTCACCACATACACACAGCCCACCCAAGGCGTCCCCCTCGCTCTCCCGTCCGTGTGACTGCTGTCCACTGTCCACGTCCAGCTTTCCCAGACCACGCTCGTATCCTTCCAGAGACTCGCGCACAGGAAAATACACGCTTTGGGGATGAATAAAATTTGGTTTGGTTTTCAGCTCTTGTCTTTAACAGCTGTGTGCTTTTGGTTAACTTCCTTGAACTTTCTGAATGTCTAAAATTAAAATAATAATCTCCCCCTCGAGAACAGTTTTTGACTTTTAATTTTTATTGACTTTGTATCTTATTTACTTACCTGGAGACCGGCCCTCTTAGGAGACTGTTGAGTGTTGCGACACAGTGTGGGTGACTGTGGGCGCAGCGCTGACCGCAGATCTCAAGCTTATGCGCCTTGCACGATGGCACGCGACGCCCCTCGAGCGGTGACTCCCGCCGGGCCTGGGGACCCGTCTTTTGTACTTTCTGTGAGTTTGACTATTTCAGATATGGGATATAAGTGGAACCATTTGTCCTTCCGTGGCTGGCTTACTTCACTTAGCATACTGTCCCCGAAATTCATCCACGTTGTTGCATGTGGCAAGAGTCTCACCTTTTTAAAGCCTGGAGAGTCCTTTATTGCACAAATATGCCATTTTTATCTTCGTCCATCAGTAGGCGCTCAGGTTGTTTCTGCGTCTGGCTGTTGGAATGGTGCCGAGTGAACGGGGCGGTGTTACTGTCCCTTGGAGACCCTGATTTGAATCTTGTGGATACATATTCAGAATTAGGATGGCTGGATCATACGGTCTACCTTTAATGTTCGGAGGAACCGCTACAGAGACCGAATCGTATTCCGTTCTGACTGTCAGGTTCAAGTTTGTGAGTTCTCCACAGACTCTCCAATCTTTGCTGTCTTTTTTTTTTTTTTTTAACACATTGGCCATCATGACAGTATGAGGTGAGGATTTTTTTAAACAAAAAATGAAATAAGGAATTTAAAAAATATGTGCTTGAGAAAATATACGGTTACCTTTCCCCCATCTAATCCCATCAGGATTTGGAACACTCAAATCACACTTATTTTTTTTTTCCATTTTATTTTATTAGATAAATGTTTACATCTGTCTCTTCAGAAACATGAATTACATGAGCATAAGAACTGAGTTTCTCTATATTTAACCTCCTTTAGTTCTGTGCTGTATGGTACAGAGTTGATTAATGTAATAATTACTCAGTACGTTTTAATTGATGATAATCATGAAATAAATCGAGAAAAAGCCATCAATGTTCAGTTTTCACCATTCAGTCACTTAATGTTAGTTCTTATAGTTTGAGTAGATTATAGTTTTTATAGATTTAATTTATTAGCGTAGTAGGTTTTGAGCTCATACTTATATTGTGAGGTATTTTTCTATTCGTTTATGAGATATTTGTTTGTTTTCAAGAGAGCTAAGGCCAAGCAATTCAGCCTCTCAGATATGCTTGTTTTACTGGGTTTTATGCGAACCGTTGCTGAGGAGATAATGGCAGACATTACGGTCTGCACCAGAGAGCGCGCTGTAGGTCAGCAGCGCTCGACTTACTTTATCTGCAAAAATAAAATCTGATGTCCACTTCGGTGGATGTGGCTTTTGACTAAAATACAACAGAAATTTAAACTCATGGATGTTCAACATCACTCATCATCAGGGAAATGCAAATCAAAACCACGGCGAGCTGTCACCTCACACCTGGCGGAAAGGCTGTCATCAAAACGTCAATGAAGGGATAAGGAAGTTCGGACGAGTGACTGACGGATGGCCACGGGGAGGGGGAGCACGGCACGGGGGGTACGGTCAGCAGTAATGTCATGGCGAGGTGGAGGACCGGGGAGAGAAGGAGCAATTAAGGGGATTGTTCTATAAACTATATAAACGTCGGACCAAAGCGCTGTATATGCGAAACGAATTAAAATAAATTTAAAGAAAAAAAGAAAAAAAAAGTCAAGCGATGAGTGCTGGCGAGCATGTGGAGAAAAGGGAAGTCTTATGCCCCGTCGGCGGGAGTGCAGAATGGCCGGTGGAGGTAAAGAGGGCCAGACAGCTTAAGACCGGCTCCGGGTGAAGGAAGGACCGAGGGGGACAGATCTGGGTGGCATGGTGAGCCGCCGGGTGGCTGAGGCCGCTTTGCTGAGCTGGACGATCGAGGCCTGTGTCTCCTGCGCCAGGAGGGGGCTGGACCCGAACCGCAGCCCGTCCTGGCTGTGACAGAGAAGAGGCCGGACCCCGGACAAGCAGCCGCCTGCACGGGCCGGGCACAGGCTGACCCAGGTGGCGTCCCCTGGAGCGGCCGGTGTCCTCACGGTCTCCAGGCGTGGCCGAGCGTGCGCGTTTCCTGCGGCCCCTTCTCCTCGTGACTCTCGTTCTTCCCCGAAGCGTCCAGGTGGAGGCCCAGCTGGAACCTGTGACCGTGAGCGGAGGGGACCAGCTGAGATCCATGACGCGGCTGGGGAGGAGCAGCTGGGAAGGCGGGGCCCACGGGCCCGTGCGAACCCGAGCCCGAGCCCCGGAGGCCGCCGGTGGGCCAGCCCTGCTCCGCATCTCGCCCAGCCAGCCCGCGGGCAGCCGGCAGATGGGTTCCGACGCGCCGGGCCCGGTCCGCCCGCTCCAGGCGTCTCGGCCTCTCCGCGGCCGGAGCGTTACTTAACTGGCCGAGCGGCTCTGTGACAGCTGCGGGGAGTCTGCGTCCCCGACACGGCAGACGCACTTCGGTTGGGTCAGCTCCAACGCGCCGATGCGTGCGCACTTCGTCCCCATGAGACACCCCTGCGGGGGCCACTCGGGGACGTCGGGGGATGTCACCCCTGCAGCCGGGAGCGACGGCCGGGCCGTGCGTGCGCAGTGCCGGCGGTCGTCCCCCTTCGCCTGTGACTCCGGCCGCCGGCTGCGTCCCTAACGCCAAGTGCATAAAGCCGCTGGCCTGGCGAGGAGCGAGGGGTGGGCGCCCGGGCTGTGGCTCTGGGCCCCTCGCCTGCTCCCCAGGCCTGCCCGCTCTGCGGTAGTGCGCGGCTGGAAGTCTCTGGAACCCCACGCTAGAGGATTCCTGGTCTGCACTGGCCCCTCTGCCTGTGGTGTGGCCGCTGGTAGCCCATCTCGCCGTGGGGCCCAGAGATCTTCACCATCTGCTCCGTCCTTGCGTCCCCCGTGCCCTGGACTCCTTGGTGACACGCAGCGCACCCGAGGGTCCTTTTGCAGACGACAGCTCGGTGCGGGGGGTGGGCCGGTCCCTCTCTGCTTCTCCGCAAAGGTAAGCGTCGCGTGGGTGCGCACACACGGCGGTGCAGACAAGCCGGTGACGGGGACAGCCGGCCCCGCCGAGCTTCTGTGCGGGGGAAGAGGCGTGGCCGTGAAGCCGGCCTTTCCCACTAGCCTTAGTCATTCAGTTCGTGCTTGTCAAGAACTTTATCGTAAAAAATTGACCCTTTCACTCAAATCTCTCTTAAAAGTCAGTCAAATGCTTACTGACACCTGAACGTGTCCTAGAAGTTTGAATTAACTTCATGTCTTTTCTAGTTGTTTACTTTGATCAAAATGCACTCCTTTTTTAATTATTCTCTAGGAAATAGGTTTTCCTACAGTATTTCATAGTCGACTTTCTCTATTTTTAAAGATTTTTTATAACTTAATTTATAATCGAATCACAAAGAAGTCTATGGCTTATTAGTAAAAAAATTAAGCAGACTCACTCTGGTACTTCTAGGAAACATCTTGTCTCTTGCTGAGAGGAACCCAGCCGTGTATGTCAGAGTATAAGCTAGAGCGAGGATCCGAGACGTGTGGGATGTGTGGAAGCGAGGACTCGGCCGTGAGCGTGCCGTGAGCGAGCGTGACGATGTCGCTGGTCGCGGGGGACACGCCTGGCACCGGCGGAGTCGCCAGCGGCCGTGGGCGCGTGTGCACGCGTGGCCCAGCGTGCTGCACGCTCGGTTTTGTCTGGAGAGGGAGCTGAGCACAGTTCAGGCACGTGGAGGGAAGGTGGGCTGAAATATTGCATAAAAATAACGAAGACGGCAGCCCTCGAGCGCAGGAAGGAAGCGTGAGCTGGTGGGGGCAGGGCAGACTCGCGGCCCAGCGGGACCCCCAGCTCGCCTCGCCGCCGGCTGTGCCATGACGGGCATGCGCCTGCCCTCGCTGTGCCTGGCTGTGCTCACTTGTAAAACTGGGACAGTAATTCTAGCACTTTTCTCGTGGGGTTTATGTGAAGAGGAAAAAGACTCGTAGGAAAAGTACTGAGGGCAGCGTCTGGGGTGTAGGAAACACTCAGCGTGCTAGGCTCAGCTGGGGCGGGAACGGGTGTTGGATGTTTTCTAGACTAAGGAAACCCCAGATGCGAACGTGGGATTTCAGACCCGAGTTCATTCCCACGTTACTAGAAACGGTCCCTGAGACTCCCCGGCCAGAGGCCAGACGGCCACCGCTTGGCAGTCCTGGGACACCTGGGCCACACGGACAGGTGTCGGAGCCCCCGAAGGCGCGAGGCCCCCGTCCGCACACTCCTGGGGGGACGAGCAGGGCCCCGAGCCGCTGCCGGGCTCACGTCCGCGGTGGCGGGGCCTCTGTCCGGCGTGGGCGGCGGGATCGCTGCGCGAGGGGACGGTTTCGCGTGGGAGGGGACGAGGGGCAGGAAGGAAGCACTGCGCGGGCCGAGGCCCTTTCCTGTGACCATGTGTGACACCTGTGGCTCCGTGGGAGGGCAGTGGCAAGGTCCCCACCCCCTCCCGCGGGGCACTCGGTGGGCCTGGAGGGCTGGCCAGGCCCAGGCATGAGCGCACGCCTGGGGGGCCGGGGAAGGGGCCCGTGGTCCGAGGTGGCGGCTCCTCCCGCTGGGTGGGACCCAGGGCCTGGGTCCCTGGCCCGGTGAGGGGACTGTAAGGATCGTGAAGTCCTCGCGAGGCATCCCAAGGAAGCTCGAATGTCAGGGTGACGTGCTGAAGAGCCACCAGTGGGTTCTGCCTTGGACAGTGAAATCCCCTCTGGGCAGGCGGCAGCTGGGCGGGGCTGGGTCGCGTTGGGCGTGGTGGTGAGTCTGCCGGCGAGGTCAGCCCGGGCCAGGTCAGGCTCGGTGAGCGGTGTCGACAGCAGCCGGGGACCAGTAGGCGGGAGTCCTGGGTCCAGTGGGGATTCGGGACGATTAGGTGCTAAGGCCTGGCAGGGCGCAGCAGCATCCTGCCGCCCTGGAAGGGGAAGGCGGGCGTGAGTGAGGAAAGGGGGCGCGTTGGGCCCGACCGCGCTGCTGTGAGTGCGTTCGCAGGCGCAGGTGGGAAGCTCATTGGTCGGG
Organism: Macroglossus sobrinus; assembly: GCA_004027375.1. NCBI lineage: Eukaryota > Metazoa > Chordata > Mammalia > Chiroptera > Pteropodidae > Macroglossus > Macroglossus sobrinus. The sequence goes on along the minus strand of PVKZ01007970.1, from coordinate 3,707 downwards.
GCTACACAGCCTTGCAGTGTGGACGGAGATGGGGCGGGGGCGGGGCACAGGAGAGCTCAAGCCGAACCCAGCCCGGGGCCAGGGTGGCGCAAAGGGAGGGACATGCGCACCCCGAGGGCGTGGGGGCGGAACTCAGAGTGGGGCCCGAGGGCGGCCACATGCAAACGAAACCACGCGCTCTCGCACCCACGGTTACCTGACCACGGAGGGGCACACTCAGCGCTGCTCAGAGGGACTCACAGTCCAGCCAGGATGAAAGACGGTGGGCGCTGGCCACCTGCGGAGGGGCCTGTCCGTGTTCCTGGGCGGCTGTGTCCTCGTGAAGGGTCGCGCAAGGAGAGTGGGGAAAGGCAGATTTATTATGAATGCGTCACTGTCATCACATCTAACAAGTCCAGAGAATTTGCTAGATTCTTTCATGCCGGGGGCTCCACGCCATGGCCGCTGTGTACCTTGAGGGTTCCCACAGTTTCCCTAAATAAACCTGTGCCAGCTTATTTCGAGGACCTGCTGTTATCCAGGGTTCCCGCTATTTTCCAAGGACACCTCTCTCAGGAAGCCCTTTCTGATTGCTCGTGACTGGGTACTATTTCTCCTTCTCAGAGCGTTCACGTGCATCCTTCTTCTCTGGGTGGGTCGATCATGAACCTGCCAAGTCCACCAGGCGAACGTCCACGATGCTCAGGGGCTCGGGTGGCCGAGGTGTGACCGACAGCGCCTCGTTGCAGAAGGTCCGCTAGACGGGAGCCACTCCACAAACACGTGTGGCCCTAGACTAGAGAGCACCTGAGTGTGAAGTCGAGAATAGCGCTGAGGTTAGAGATGCAGGGAGGAAGAAATCACCAGTGCTTTGGATTAAAAAAAAAACAAATCAAAACAAAACACCCGCTGATGTGAAGAGAAGAATGAATAAGGGGGGAGAACAGAAAACTTCTGTGCACTCAGGATAGTTGACACAGTCAGCTGTTCAGGGATTCGGCTGTGCCCAGTGTGGCATTCTTTTGAAATGCCAGGAGGGGCACCCGCAGGGTGGAGCAGGAAGGTTCTGAAGTCCTCGGGTTCTGTCCCCTGAGTCACTTTGGGCCCCCCAATACTGAGCAACAAAGCTGGCTCAGAAAGACCTCAGCAAAAGGCAGAAAGGCAGCTGGAGTACTGAGACCTCAAGGCTGTAAACCTTCACGTCTCGTGAGAAACAGCCAATGTAGATATACGAAGAAGGAAAGATAAGAGGAAAAGAATGGTTAGCTGGGTTTGGCAGAAGGATAAGTTTCAGATCCGTAAGTTATGAGCGAGCATTTGATCGCAGGCTGGTAGGGAGCGAGGAGCAGTCTTGAGCCATTAGGCCAGAGAGGGCGATGACAGATTCTGAAGCATGTGACACGTCAGCGCAGCCTGGCAGCAGAGGCAGGCCCTCGGCGTGGTCTGCTTTCACGAATGCTTCCGGTTCTGTTTCTCTGGCTGGACCCTGAGTCCTGGATGGCTTTGAGAATCTACCGAAAGACGCGTTCCTCCCTGGGACAGCACACATACGTGCCACCTCCAACAGTTCGGGAACTCAGGGACTCCTCTTGGAAACCCTCTCGGGGACCTTGAAGGCCCCCTGTCCCCAAAGCGACAGCTGCTGGCCTGTCAGTGGCCGCTGACCTGTCCTCTGCACAGGCCGGTCCCCAGATGCCGTCCGTGGACCCCAGAGGCTCTGCTGACCTGGCCGGCGGCGTTCACCCTGCTCTCCTCTCCCCTCCCCGTCCCCAGACAGGCAGCAGCAAATGCTGAAGTGTTCAGGCAGAACTCAGCTCCTTTCCATTTTCTCTTCACACGAGTTTTCTGTGTCATCAGTAAGCAAAGCTCTGTCCCTGGGAATGGTTTGGGAGCCTTGGCTAAGGATCATGTAGGGACCAGTCACGTCCTTGGCAGCTTACACCCCAGACATGCCATCTCGGGTCCATTTGGACAAAGGAGCGAAGAGTCTGCTTGCTCGCCAAGCTCTGGATTAGTCTCCTCGCTAATGAGGCAGCCCTGGCACCGTTCGCTGCCAGGAGCGTGCGTGCCAGGCAGAGCGGTGCGACTCCATGGGTTCCGCAGAATCCCGAGGACGAGGTGATATCGGAGCACCCGTGGAGGGGGGGGAGCCTCCACGGTGACACGTTTCCACCCTTTCCTTTGGCTTCTAGAAAAGGACCAGGAAAACCAATCAGAACAAAGTGAAGGTAGGAGGAAATCATCAAAGTCAAAAGCCAAAGTCAGTAAAAGCAGAAGATGACAATAAAAGGGAATTCTTGATGAAAGGATGAAAAACATGGCACTTGGAAAGAACTGATAATGCAGGTAAACCTTTGTCAGATTTATTAAGTAAACAATGTAAGTTGACACAAATAACATCAGAAATGAGGAGACGTGTAGGCCGTGTTTTTAAAAATTCAGTTTTATACTAATGCGTTTATTTTTGCATCTGGCATCATCATTTTACGGATGAGGAAAATGAGGCACAGAGAGGAATAGGAGGTTATCTAAGGTCATACAGCATTAAATGGTAGAGCTGTGACAGCCCCAAACTTTCCCACACTGGAATACATCTAATTAATTATAATGGGACAGGGCATGAAAAATTGGGCATATTATGTTTTCATATAGGATAGCCCAAGGATTTAAAATAAAAATCTCCATCACTCCACATCAGTAGCACTGTCCTCTCTAGAAAAGAATTCTGTTACCAATGTGAGGTGGATTTTCCAGAATCTGCTGCGTGTTTAGGTGCATAGAATGATTTTATGGATCCCGAAAAATCAAATTTTATGATCTAGAAAAGTAAATAACCAAAAAATAGGAAAAACAACATTTAAATAGTTGAAGCAAAGTGGCATTGACAGGGACAGATGTGTTCAAAGACGAACGGGAGTAGATCGAATATCTGATGAAGTTTTTATTCTAAACCTGAAAGTGACCTGTGCACACTCATCGTATCACATTTCACCAGAAAACATCCAGCGTTGAGATGAGTGTGTGGATATTGTGCCTCTAAATTGTTTTAGTTTTTCTGAAGAGCAAGTTGGCAACATAGTTTCAATTGAAACAAAACACATGTAACTTTATTTCCAGCTTTTTATTTTGGAAACAAGTTTACATGATACTTTGTTCATTAATACAACGTTCATTGTAGCCTCGTTTGAAATAGAGAAATATTGGAGAATTTGTGTCCGTCTCTAAGGGAACGATTAAATAATAATGGTGAATGACTAAAAAGAGGCCCATTCATACCGTGAAGTACTTTCCATAGGTAAAGACTGATACGTGTGCACCCGCGTGCTTGTGTGCACGCACACACACTCACGAACACACATGCATTCTTCTGTGTTCAGAAAGACGTGAAACGTTATCCCAGACATTAAAACATTATTCTCACGGAACAAGAATAACGCTCCGAAAATATGTCGAGTGTAATCCCGCTTATATAAAAGCGAAATGAGAGGTTCGCACGTGTCCAGATGTGCATCTAGACACACAGCACGTGTCCTGGGAACATTCACCTCGACACGGGAGCAGGATTCGCCCCCAGAGAGGCCCGTGCTGTTGGAGTGCGGGGAGTGAATGGAGGTCGTTAGTGTTCCCTTGTATATTTCTGGGGGATTCCTGGAGCCGGCATTCGTACGTTCTGTAGAGAATCATTTTTTCAAATGCCAGGAATTACGGTCACTTATGAAGTGGACAGC
>PVKZ01007969.1:0-18976 GCA_004027375.1 Macroglossus sobrinus | reverse complement strand
GAGCAGGAGAGGCTGGGGGGCTGGCGCAGCTCAGAGGGCGGCCCCATCCAGGGGGCCCAGGAGCTGGCAGGCCACACGGTGAGGGGACAGAGGGGCACGCCGTCCTCGGGGGAGAAATAAACACGGCATCTGGGCAGGATGACACGGCCAGGCTCTGCCCGGCAGGGCGTCTGCAGGGGTCAGGCCCCCAAGGTCCCCCAGGAAGAGAACGAGGCCCCTCCTGCACGGCGGGTGGGCAGGCCGCCGTGGGAACGGCCTGGCAGGTGCCCACGGCGTGACGCACGGAGCGAGCACGTGGCACGGTGATCCCGAGATACAGACCCAGAAGCCTAGGGAACAGGCGCTCAACAGCGTGCGTGCCTGCATGCCCAGGTGCCCAGGGCAGCGCACCCGCACGGCCCAGGTGCCCAGGGCAGCACACCCGCACGGCCCAGGTGCCCAGGGCAGCGCACCCGCACGCCCAGGTGTCCAGGGCAGCACACCCGCATGGCCCAGGTGCCCAGGGCAGCGCACCCGCACGCCCAGGTGCCCAGGGCAGCGCACCCGCACGGCCCAGGTGCCCAGGGCAGCGCACCCGCACGGCCCAGGTGCCCAGGGCAGCGCACCCGCACGCCCAGGTGCCCAGGGCAGCGCACCCGCACGCCCAGGTGTCCAGGGCAGCGCACCCGCACAGCCCAGGTGTCCAGGGCAGCGCACCCGCACGCCCAGGTGTCCAGGGCAGCGCACCCGCACGCCCAGGTGTCCAGGGCAGCGCACCCGCACGGCCCAGGTGTCCGTGGACAGGTGAGGGCTGGGGGCAACGCGGCCCGTCCCCACGACAGCGCGATGCAGCCACCGTGGAACCGGCACTGACCCACGCCCCGAGGGGGCCGCACCTCACGGCCGCATTCCAGAAGCCGGACAGGAAAGCCATGTGTCACCGGAGTCCGTCCACGTACAGCGTCCGGAAGCGGAAACAGCACAGAGCTGGGGGCAGCCTCGGGGCTGCCGGGGGGGGGCCTGGGGGGTTAGCGCGGGGCGACCGCTCAGCTCACGGCCACAGGTGTCCGCGCTGGGTGACGAAAACGTGCTGGCAGTAGGTGAGGTATTGTTGGGACAACACTGTGAATGGTCTAAATGCCACGGAATCACTCATTAGGAAATGGTCGATTTTATGTCCTATAAATTTTACCTCAATTAAAACAAAACAAAAAAAGCAAGGAAAAAAATCAGATGCACGGCCTTTCACAGGAGTGGCTGAGACTTTTCAAAAACTAATTTATCAAAACAAAAAAAATCTCTCAGACCTAAAGCAGGGAACCCCCACAGGCAGGGTTTCAGGCAGTGGGGATGAGAGCTCGGGACTGGAGGGATCCCCGACACCCCCACATTTTGCCGCCCGCCACATGGAACCCCGGGCTGGGCCGAGGGAGCAGACACTTGCGTGTCGACAGAACACGGGGCGTCTCTGCTCCCTGCGATGCCCGCCTCGGAGACCGTCGCACGCCCCGGGCGCCCCCAGCGGCCCCGACGCCCCTCCCTGCCTGCCGCCATCACCCCTCCCGCTGAGTTCTCGCTCGGCTAAGCCGCTGCCTCCTCCTCAAAGCCTTCTTCCCGCCCGTCGTGATGTTCCGAGGACTCGTTTATGCAAACCACGAAGAGAGGCGTCTCGCTCTGTGCCTGCTCCCAGCCATCCCACCTTGCTGCCACACGGGGCTGTCGGCCAGAACGTTCCAGAACTCGTGTCCCCGCCGGCGATGGCGCCTCGCTCCCATGGGCGCTGGCCACCTGAACCGCTGACCACGTCCCTCCGCAAGCACACACTTCCGTCGGGCGTCTGTGCCACGGGGACCCCCCCCCCCCCCCCCCCCCCAGCGAGGGACCGGCTGCAGGCCGCGGAGCTGGTCAAGGTCAAGGGCCAGCCCCGCCCCCCCCGGCTCCGCCCCGGGCACGTGGGGTCTCCGCTGTGACCCACCCTGCGTCATCGATCGCCTGACACAGCCTCTGAGGTCGCGTCTGGGGACGGCGCTGGCCTGTGCTTTCAGCCGGACAGCCGAGCCCCAGCCCCCGCCCCCTGCCGCGGGCCCCAGGGACACCGAGACGACGTGTCACCGCGGGCTCTCCCGAGCGCTTGCTTATTCCCTCGCTCTCATCCCCATCCGCAGCGAGGCGCACGTCCCCTGGTCCTCGGGGACGCGTCCCGGGGCACCGCTGAGTGGCTCAGACACATGTCTCCCCGCGGTGATCCTGGGCTGTCTTCTCTGCTGTCCCTGCCCCTACCACCCATCTGTGACCTCTGAGCTCACAGTGACTCTCCTTCGCCTCCGCGCAGGCCTGCCTGTCCCGACTGCCGTTTTCGAAGGTATTTTTTGCAGCTTGAAAGTCCACTTTTGAGCAGGACGCATACGGGTAACTGCACAGCCAACCCTGGACACACACGTGGGGGCTCTCCCCCACACCTCCAGCGCCCCTCGGGGTGCCCAGGGCCACGTGCTTGCTTGGGGTGGGGGTGAGTGGGGGACACAGAGGGGACCTGGAACTTTGGCCTCGTCTGTGACAAGAGGGCCGCCTTCGAGTCCGGGGGAACGCCCTCCTCCTGGCTGGACCGGGAACAGGTGACATCCCAGCTGCTACAGATAAGCAACGAGGAAGATACCTGGACTCCGGGCCAGCCTCCACCTGCCCTGCGGAGACAGAGCCAGGGCAGACACCCCGTGGCTTCTCCGCCTCCTTCCCCCTACGAGTATGACACATACACACACACACACACACACACGCACACGCACGCACACGCACATGCACACACGCACACGCACACCCGCTGAGAGCACTTTTGTGTCCTCTATCAGACCAGGCGTTTTAGGACAGAAGACTCGCCTCTTCTGCGTGACCTGCAGGGACCTCGCCCGAAGGGAGGGCTGGTCGCGAACGCTGACCTCTCAGCCCCGGAGTGACCTCCCTGAGGAGATGACCGTTTGCTTCGCCCGCAGCCTTGGGCCACATGGAACCAGTGGGCCGTCTGTAGGGACTGGAGCCTTGTCCACGTGACCAAGCTCGATAACACTGTCCCCGAACCCCCGTTCTCGGTCCAAATCCTTCCCAATTTTAGATTCTATTTGTTAGAACAATCTAAGCCCAGAAAAAACCCATGTCTTGAATATTCATGACGTGTGTTTGAGAGAAATATATTTTAGGCGTGCTGATATTCTCATCGCTGGTTATTTAAAAACCACAATATCTAAAACTATGTGGAAACGGCTAATGGTCTCAGCGCCGGGAGGAGCCGGAGGGGTTTGGGGGCGGGGGTGGGGTGGGGGGGGGCTGTTCGAGGAAAGACACGTGGCCACAAGGTGGCAGTGGCGCTTAGCAAGCTTTCTCTGGGGGATGATTCGACAGGTTTGCGTGTTGGCTGAGTCCCTTGCAGCGTGAGACCCTCCAAAAGAAATGGCCCCTGGAAGATGACGGGGGCAGGAGGGCTCTGAGGGTCGCGGAGGGGCCTCTGGGGCTGGATGCTGTCACTCAGCGGCACCGCGGGGAGCCCCCAGGTCACAGAACTCCGAGGTGCAGCTGTGGCTCAGCATCCAAGAGCTCCAGGATGGACCTCAGTGTCGCTGGCAGACGCTGGGCACAGTCTTACAAAGAAGGCAAGCCCTATGTAGCCAAAAATACTGCTTACTGAGGGCATAACTTACAAAAGTCCACGTGTAAAAATTTGAGGTTCGCACAGGCTGTGCTAAGAGGTCCGAGTCCGCTGTGAAGGAATAGATAATACAGGGACCCAAACACGGGGACCATCCTCGGCTCGCTTATGCGACCATGACCTTCTGACAGTCCCCAAAAGCCTCACCTCCACATTCCCGCTGGCCTTCAGCACGCAAGTATTGGTTCTCTGGATCCTTGAAAAGTTACGGGATTACACAGAGAAGGATATCTGGGCGGACAACTTGGAGAAATAAGAAACGGTTTGTTGACGCCCTTGGGAGGGAGGTCAGCCCCCACTCTCCGCTCCAGCTTCCCCCGCCGCGTGGGGTGAGCGGGCTCCGCTCTGCTCGGTGGGCTCTAAAATCAATGCAGATGCGATGCCAATCCACCGCGATGCGAAACGGCAGACCTTGTCATCCTGGAGGCATGACAAGCCGCAGAGAAAGGCAACCGGGCAGGGGTACGCATACTGGCAGCCCCTCGAGAGATGCTCATTGGCAGTTCGCAAGGACGAGAGGTGCTCCGGTAGACGGGGGTGTGGAGGGCGACGCTCAGGGGCACTCCTGTGCAGAATCGGAGAAGCCTTCCAATATTTCTGTGAAATGGCTGCTTTCTGTGCCCCCCCCCCCCGGCAAAGTCAAGTGTGGAATAAGCAGTGTGATATTGTGCCGTTCTGTAAAATTGGAGAATACCAAATTGTCGACGGGCCACACGTCCTCCTCCAAGCGGCAGAGCGGGGGGTCGCTGACCCCAGATATTGTGGAACGTACAATGAATGAACCTGTCGTCATCTTTTATCTCGTTTCTCCAGGCAGGAAAAACAATGAGTCCCAATCAAGTCGGCTTTTGCTCGCAGTCACCCGTGAGACCGTGCACTCCCGTGTCTAATGGATTCGTTGGAACTGGCCAAACGCTCTCGAATGACACAAAAACGCCCCCTCACGCCCCTGTGGCTCGGACTGGCAATGCTCATACAAACGCACGTGTCACGTGTGCGAAACGCACTCACGTTCTGTATCGGCGGGGACCCGCCTTCCCCGTGGCTCTGAATCAGCACGCTGGGACTTCCTGCCTCTAAGCCTTCGGCCATGCTGTTCCCTCTGCCTGGAAGGCCTCCCCAGACACCTGCACGACCCACGCCCTAACCCTCTCTCCAGGTGTGGGCAGGTGTCTCCTTCTGGAACCTTTCCTGGGCCACCGGGCCTCATACCCACACACATCGCGTCCCTTGTTGATGGTCTGTCTGTCCCACTGGGCCTAAGCGCCGGCGGGAAGGAATTTTCATCCACTGGAAGGATGAAGGATGGGGATGCTAAGTGCCTCAAGGTGAGCAGTCCTGCCACACGCCCAGTGCCAGCTGTCCCCTGAGACATGCCGTAGACATCAGAGTTGTCCAGATCCTTTCTAGATAATGCCCCCATGACCACCTGCCCCCAACACAAACCCCTCAGCAAACTGGCCCCAGCTGAGCAGTGGACACTCCCTAACCGGTCTGCCCTGGTCCCCACGGGGAGCACGTGGTGCCAGCAAACAGAACAGGAAGTGACTTCCCTACAAGTGCTGGACATGCTGTCACACGCGTGAAGCAAAGACCGGCCACAGCTTCGAGACCGTTAGCACCCCGCCATCAGGAAGGCAGTCTATTCATCCACGTCACTTCTTTACACACTCTCTCAAGTGCTGGCGTCCGCCACAAACACCAGTCACCTGCAGACCACACGTGAACATCCGACAGGACAAGTCCCCCCAACACAGAAGGCTCCCTCCGCTCCGATGCCCAGCCGTCCCTCCGGTCGCCACACCCCATGGTGAAGTTAATGACGATGTGTGCCTGAGTGACAGCAAAACTGTTCAACGCACGCACACGCACGCGCACACACGTGTGTGCACACAGTCGTGCACACGCACACTCATGCACATACACGCATGCACGCACACGTGCTCCTGCACACACGCACATGTGTGTGCACACACTCACTCATGCACACACGCACATGTATGCACACATGCACTCATGCACACACGTGCACACACGTGTGTGCACACACTCGTGCACACGCACTCACACATGCACACGCACTCATGCACACACATACTCATGCACACGCACACACGCACTCGTGTACACACGTGTGCACACACGTGCACACGCACACACTCATGCACGTGCACACGCACGCGTGCACACACACACTCATGCACATGCACACACATACTCATACACACACGCACACGCACGCACACACACATACTCGTGCGTACGCACACTTGCACACGTATGCATACACCCACTCATGCATACGCACGCACACGCGTGCGCACACACACTCATTCGCACACCACACACATACTCATGCACACACACACGCGTGCGCGCGCACACACTGTGAGCAGTACCCAGCAGGAGGGAGGGAGGGAGATTGATGATATTTTCTCAGGGCCCGATGATAAATGGCTTCTGTGATTCAATTAGCACGGCAATATCGTTCTACGCAAACCTAGGATTAGCGGAGGTAGCGTAATTAAGAACCGGAGATGCTTTTGAAATGAAAGGGTTCGGAATCTAGAAACGGTCTCAGGGCTTCGGAGTTCTAATTTCAGGTCTCTCTGCTGAGTACCTAGCACATGGCAGCTGTTAAGCACCTACTGAGTGTTGGAAAAATGGAGACGGACGGAAGGGTGACGTTACCACAGACTTTGAAGCTGCATCACTGACTTAAAACCCAGACTCCAGCCACCGGACCTTGGAGGGGTCACTTAACCTCTCTTCGCCTCGGTCTCCTCGTCTGTAAATGGAACGAATAACGGGACCCGCCTCACAGCGCAGATCATGGCTACGCCGTGTTCATTACCCTGGTGAGGCGACAGGGTGCCAGGGGCTGTCCCTGTCATGCACCGGCCATGCCCTCAACGCTGCCACCCCGGAGAACCATCCCTCGGTGCTAAAATGCTTCAGGGACAGACGGATGAGCTGTGCTGACAGTCGCCCGACAAGCTGCCAACCTTGTCACCTCACCCTCAGGAGACCAGCAGGGCCAGTGGGGTCTGCTCAGCACCCGCCCGCTCACCTGATACAGCATCTGTGTCACCAGGAGCCGCCCAAGCTCAGCCAGGTGGCTCAGGTTGAGCTGACCCCACCCCCAGCTGCAAGGACTGCTATGTGGGTGGCCAATGAAAGCATTGTGTCCTCCTGGGCAAGGTGATTGGTCCAAGAAGGAACCAGGTGACCCAACCAAACCAATCAGAGTATCCCATCCCCTGGCTACAGTCGATTGGCTCACAAATAGACATGTGACCCAGAATTTGCCTGGAAGTGCTGCACCCAGCTCCCTCTTCCCTAGGCAGTAAGGGGTGCAAGAGTCCCCCACCCCCTGCCTGAGAACGGAGCCAACGGGAGCCAGCAGAGGCCACAGGTGGGAAGACGTGGCTTCCTGGCCACACTGTCTAAGCGTCTAGATCCAGCCAGACCTGAGGCTGTTCTTACACTTTTCAGTTCCAGGAGCCAGGCAATCCCCTCTAAGCCCCTTCGAGTTGGATTTCTTTGATTTGCAATTCAAAGCACACTGACACGAACAGGTTCTGCCTTTTCTACCATGCAGAGGATCAAAGAAAATCCCCCCAAAGGTCACAGAAGATACACACAGAAAGTTAGCCCCGTAATCCAAGGACAAGACAACATACGGCAGGAGGATATTCAATACCGCAGCTGTCTTTGCGAGCACAGAGAGCAAATGTCAGAGCAAGGAAACCTTCAGAAATAATCAGAGATCCTCTCCCGTCGCCATATCCATCACTTCAGTGATACATATTAATGAACACAGCGAAGGTGTAAAAATCCAACTCGGAACTCAAAATTAACCTGACCTTTGATGAATCGACCTCGTCTTCCGTCAAACCTGCTATTTGGAGAGTGTTTGGCGATGCACACTTTCAAAGGCCTCGTAGAGAGCCGTTTTGTCTTCGTAACGTAAAGCGTTTCGAGAGCCACAGTGAAGGTTTTCATCGCCTCCTCCCCCACCCAGACACGATCACGGGCTCTCCCTGACACATGGGGTATTTCCTGTCTGTGAAGACTTGTCCGTAACCTGGGTACTCGGAGCTACCAAGAAACACACACACATACATGCGCACACATACATGCACGCACATACATGCACTCACATACATGCATGTGAGCGCACACAGAGATGCACACACACACATACATGCACACACGTGCACATGCACACAAATCCACTATCACAGCTTCACCTACACCTGGGATACGGTGACCCAAGGTTATTTTTTGCAGCACAGAACCTTCTGGGTCCCAGGTGCACAGCCAAACGCACACTTGGAACCGCCTCCAAGACGTCTCAAAGGAGAACGAGACTCCACGTGTTTAAAAGAGACCTCAAGACCGACGCGCTCACACATAAAACGAAGCCACCTCGTTCTCTGACTCTCCCCCGGGAAGGCGCAGTGTCACAGGCCGTTCGAGTGGCCATAACAAGGGGCCACAGACTCGGGCGGGGCTCGAACAGCAGAAATCTCTCTCTCCCGGTTGTGGAGGCTGGAAGGCCACGATCGAGGTGCCGGCCCGTGCTGCTGTTCCTGGCGAGAGCCCCCTCCTGGTTTGCAGATGGCCGCCTGGCAAAGAGCATGGCGGACAGCACGGGGAGGAAGGAAGCTCTCCTGTCTCTTCATGGGGACCCCGCCCTCAGGCCTGAGGTACCTCCTCAATGTGCCATAAGCAGATGCCATCACATTGGGGATCCCACTTGCAACACAGCGATTGGGGCGGGGGTGGGGGACACAAGCACCCAGTCGCCAGCAGCCGCCATCCACCCAGCTGATCAAGCCCGAAGCCTGGGGCCAACCCCAGTGACCCCCATCCTGCAGCCACCTCCACACCGGGCCCATCGTGGAGCCCCGTTCTGCCCTCTGCACCCCCGGCCTCATCCTGCCATGGGTCACGGGAAGCAGCAACCCCACAACCCCAGCTCCCAACCGCACAGGGACCGGCGGTCTGCTCAAAGCCCTGAGCGGTCAGACGTCCAGGCCCAAAGCCCGCTGGTCACCACCGTCGTCAGGGAAAGCCCGGACGCCACAGGCCCTGCACGGTCTGGCCGCGGCCGGAGACCACGGATGTGCCCCCTGGAGCTGGCGGCCAAGCTGACAGCTCAGTGGCTAAAGGCACAGACTCTGGAATCAGCCTTTGTGGGTTCAAATCCTGGCTCTGCTGTTTATCTGCTCTGTGAGCTACTTGGCCTCTCGGAGCCTCAGTTTCCTCGTCTGTAGAATGGGACCACAGCAGCCATCTCATCGGTGTCTATGACGACGGTATCTTAGCACTCAGTGGTGCTCTCTTAGGCTGGGGGAGGGGCAGAAGCCACGAGAACGTCCATCATCACTCAGCCACACGTGGCCACCGAGATGCTGAGCCGCCTCTCACGGGCTGCGTTTAAAATGCGGTATTAAGACCCCGGCGTGCCTTGGACACTCACGTAAATCTATTTAAATCAATATGTCTGTCTTTCAGTCGCCAAACCTGCTATCACGCACAGGGACATCGCGCTAATAAAGTCATCTTCGCGGGAACACCGGCCTGAGAGTTACGTTAGGCCCCTGTCCTGTGACAGCCCCATCAGCCCCCGCTCCCACGTGACCCAGTATCCGTTCCGGTTCCCCATCACTGAAAAGCCGCCCGCCGGGGGTGCGTGGACCACGAGGGTCCCGCAGGCCGCCTCCAGCTGCCCCCCGTCCCTTCACAGGACAGGGAACGAACAGCCGTGAGGGGGATCGGGGTGGGGGTCCCCTCCAGAGGCCGGACGGGGGAGCAAGGAGCTGGCGGCCGGGTCCTCCACCCCAGACATGTCTCAAGAGGCCACACAGAGTCACCTGTCCCATCGGATGCTGTCGGGAAGAAACAGACATAAACATAAGACCCGGCTTCCAGCTCTCCCGGTTTCGAAAGGCTGGCAGCCCATTCCGTCGTGTAAACGCCTGAAATTCAATGTTAAAATAATATATATTTTTTTTTTTTTTTAACTACTAGAAGGTCGTGTTTTCAGACTGTGGTGCAGCAGACGCCTCTGTCCCTAAGGGTGCATGAGAAGGTTTTAGGGGGCATGACAAGGACATAATCGAGTTGAAAATCAGAGGGCATCTCATCTGCACCAACGCTTCGATTAAATCCGGGGGGAAGCCGCCTTGGGGAGGCGACGCTTCTGACCGTCTCGAACGTGCAAACCCCCCTTGTTAACAGGAAGAAGGAATGGGGGCCTCGAAATCCATGCACTTGAAGTCTACAGCCGTGCCACCCTCAACGTGCCCGATCCTGTCTGATCTCGGAAGCTAAGCAGGGTCGGGCCCGGTGAGTGCTTGGATGGGAGACCACCTAGGAAGACGAGGTGCTATAGGCATTAAAAAAAAAAAATGAACAAAATCAAGGCCTTTTAGAGCCTTCGACTACCCAGCCTGAATGTCGTAACTCTGGCCTGTCTGTTTAATTATTACAGTTGCCTTCTGTGTATGGCCAGCGACACCGGCTTCCCCTTACGGAGGCACAGAAAGCTTCTGCTGTGGGCACGTTTACTGTAGCAAAGACATGCGCTGATTTACAGGAGAATGTTGACTGAACTGCGGTTAATGCCGGTGCTGCGTGCACGTGGCGTCTGACAGCTCACGGCCCGGCCCTGGGGCCGGACGCCCATCCGCCGAGGACTTAGGAGGTGAACTCGTCACTGCCCAACCTTGACGGTGATGCGTGCTGGGAACAAACACAACCAGGGACTCGAGAGATGGGTCTTCCACCTTTGGGGAAGATAAAGTTATTGCAAAAAAATAATAATAATAAAATAATAATAATAATAATAATAATAATATGTATTAACCGAAATGAAAACGGCAAGGGAGAAGGGCTTGGGTGGTATGCGTGGGAAGCCTGGCCCACTGAGAAATGTCAGCTCCGGGCCAGCGCGCACAAGCAGCCTCACGCCCCCGTGCACCCCGTGCAGCTGCACCCCAGGGGGGCCTTTGGGCTACAAAGCAAAGAGACGCTTCTGTGCTGTGAGAGGCGGGCTCCCCGTCCAGCTCTATCCAACAGAGCAACTGGCCCCGCCACCCAAGAAGTCCACCCCGGGCTGGGTTTGCTCAATTCCTGGCACGAAGGAATGAAACACCCGTGGCAGAGGAATCACACCGGCGAGGGAGAGAGCCCACGGGTTCGCGTCAGCACGGCTGTGACACGTGACATGCGCGGCCCCCTGCCTCTGCCTGCGTCTGCTCTGTCTCCACCGCGGGCGGTGCGCAGAGCCGCCGGGAGGGGCAGCCACGCACGGAAAGGATTGATTTTCGAGCGGAGAGAAGGCAAAGGAAACAGCTCTTTAAAAAGCCAGACGCCCACAGCTCACACACACTCCGCCTGAGCTGGACGCATCGGACGAGAGGCTCGACGGATGGAACCGAGCTTCCCGTGACCTCCCGGCACCTGATGGCACCGGGCGGACCCTACGTCTTCCATCGGGACTGAGACGTTTTCAAGGGTCTCTGCATCTGGGTCCATCTCGGTGAAACCGATGGTTTGATGGTTAAGAAACTGACACTCAGGGAAGTGAATGACCCGAGCAAAGTTCTAAAGAGTCGGGACCAGCACTCCGATGGCCGCCGGCTGGGTCTCCTCTCTCTGCATCACCCTGTGTCATTAAGTGGGGAAGAAGGTGCCAAACGGTCTGTTGAGGATTATCGTTCCGTGTCCTGGGACCACCTCATGGGATGAAAAAGATAAAACCAGGTGATCGCACCTAGAAAAACAGAGATGCCAGCCTGACTGAGCTGAGGAACCACGCTTGCCTCAGAGGAAAAGACGGCCGGCAGCCTGCTTCTTTCTGTCCGCATGCCAAGAATCTAAACACATCGGGTATACAATTAAGATTATTTGCGTTTAATATAAAACCATGCGGTGATAACCTCAAGCACTCGGGGAGAATGTAGCTTGTACAGTTCTCTGCTTGCAAGCAACGGAAGCCACGCTGGACAGCTTATGAAAACGGGATTTATGGGATAGATACTGGGCATCTCGGGACGGAAGGAGAAAGCCAAAATCCCAAGCCCAGAAATGCGCCAAGACCCAGGGCCGCGAACGGGCCAGACCCCGCTGGAGACCAGCCAATCAGAACCGGCAGAGCCCACCCCCTGCTCCCCTTGCAGCCGGCACCGAACCACATATGCCTGGGGTCTGTTCTCCCCACTGGTGTCTGAAGAGACCGTCCCTCAGGAGCAAGAGAGACCCGTGTCCGACTCGGTCCCTGTGCGACTCATGCCTGTGACCACACACGCCACGCACGCTCGCTCACACACGTGCGCACACGCACAGACACCAGCAGACACCTGCGAAGCGTCTCCCGTCGGCCACGCAGCCCACCGACGTCAGCACGGCTGCAGGGGGCAGGGGACAGCGCCCTGTGCCCTTGCCCGCGGCTTCCCCAACGCCCGCCTCTCAGCTCATTCCTCCCAGTGGTGTCCCCCAAGGCCACCTTGAACCAGCGGGGGTGGGAGTCGGTGGGTGAATGCCCCAGCCTCCCCGTCTTCCAGTGGGGCCATTCCGAGGTGCCTTCTGCACAGCTCCGAGGGGGGCCGCCCGTGGGACGAAGCCCCAGGAACCCACCCATGCACCTCTGTCAGCGTCCCTGACTCACTGCCCCGTCTCACTGTCCCCACATCACGCTGGGGCCTGCGGGCCAGGCCCAGAAGGTGGGGGGCTCGGCCCCTCGCCCTCTGCGGCGGGGTGCATGGTGGCCTCCGAAGGTATGCCCACCCCGAACCCCCGAATGCGACCTCATCTGGATGAAGTACTTGTTAGGGTCAGGATCTCAAGAAGAGATCCCCCTGACTGAGGATGGGCCCTACACCCAATGACCAGTGTCCCGTCACCTGGAGAAGCCACACAGAGGCACAGAGCAGGGAAGAGCCTGCAAAGGCACAGGCAGAGACGGGGCCCCCGAAGCCACAAGCCCAGGGGCGCCAAGCGCCGCCGGCCACCGTCAGCAGGTCGGGGAGAGGCTGGGGATGAGTTCCCCCTCGGAGCCCACAGGAGGGAGCGCCCTGCCCACACCACGGTTTGGACCTGCGTCCCCAGGACTGACAGAGGACACATCCCTGTGACGAGCCAGCCAGCAAGTCCGCAGGGATGTGTTCCTGCAGCCCCAGGCAAGCCCACCCCAGCCCCGGCCCCATCGTCCCTGTGCCCGGGGCCGCCTCCCCGTTCCGAGCCGAAGACAGACCCTCAGACAGGAAGACAGGTGCGGAACGGCTGCGCCATCTAGAAAGCCCTCGTCTCTCAGACCCGGGATGGCACACGTCTCCGCTCAAGCAGCACCAGGGACAGCCGGCTTCCTTCGCGACAGAAGGTCAGCCGTCTCTGAAGCCGGGCGCGTGCACGTCACGTGACGCACAGCGTCCTGGGGACCGAGCATGTGGCGCCCCACGCGCCTGCCTTGGGGGAGCTGTGGGCTCTGCTCACTGCCGAAGCCGTCCTCCATCCACCTCCTCCGCGAATCGCTTACGTGGCTGTGTCAGTCTCCAGCTGCTGCTGTGACACTCCGCACGCAGCCGTCTCAGAACGCCTTTTCCCCTCCTGTGCTCATACCCTCACTGATGCAGCCCTGAGCAGCTAAGATCAAGCGACAC
Source organism: Macroglossus sobrinus (assembly GCA_004027375.1). NCBI lineage: Eukaryota > Metazoa > Chordata > Mammalia > Chiroptera > Pteropodidae > Macroglossus > Macroglossus sobrinus. Next base: position 5,626 of record PVKZ01007969.1, on the reverse strand, counting down.
CTCTGTCGTTCATCTGTCTGCAAGTGCGGGTGGCATTCCCAAAAGAATTTAGGGTCTTTGTCAGGGAGGACCCCATCTGGCTCACTTCAGAAATAACCCTGTAGGTGACACCCTCGCCCCACCCCGTAAGACTCACCACAGAGCCTGCAGGAAGTGGTCTCATCCCAATTTAGAGAGGAGAGAACGGGGGCGGGCAGAGGTAAATAGCCCCCAGGGCAGCCCGCAGCCCCCCGGGGAAGACCCACTGGGGGTGGGCAGTGCCAACCGGCCCGGCTGCTCCTGAAGGGGGGACTCCAGACGCAGCTTCACTGAGGGCACGCGCTGGGGGCCACCCCCCGCCCCCACCGAGGACACACCCCCAGACCACGCCGTGTCACTGCCGTGCCCTGAGCACCATCTCTCCTGTGACTGCCTTAACGTTTTCTGTCATAGCTGCTCGCCGAGTTTACACCATTTTATCTGAGGAGGAGGCACTATATCAGGACTTTAAACAAAAAAAATTTTAAAAAACACTATCTTTTTCCACAAACAGAAGAATCCCTAAAATAAGCACCACAAAAACAAAACAACGGCATCGGATGCCAGCCCTTCGCAGCTGCCCGCCAAAGCCTCCCAGCCTGGGGCTGGGCTGGCACCGCTCGGAACGCAAGCCAGCCACAGACGACGCGGGGCTGGGGTGCGGGAGGCGTCGGCACGGCACGGCACACAGGCGGTCTTCGCCTGAATCCGGGGGGAAGAGGCCGGGCAGGAATCCGTACTTGAATACCTCCCTCCAGTCATCTCGGGGTCCCCCGAACTCATCTGTCCCCGGCACTAGCCGTTCCCTAAGAGTAAGGTGGCATCTGAGTGCTGAAACCAAAGGCAAACATTCACAGGAGGCAGGAAGGTGATTGAATTTGCGTATGGGGCTCGCCCGAGCCAGCCTTCCACTCCCCCTGGACTCCCATCCCGTTACCATGGGAACAGGAAGCCCCGGCCGGTCCAACTTTCTAACTGGGTGTTTATGCCAAGGGTGACAGCCCCTGGCTGCACAGCGGCCACTCCCTAGCCCAGCCCGGGAGCTCGGACTGTCACAGCTGACACCCGCTCTCCTGAGTCCCCACCTAATTTCTTCGTGTCGGTCGAGTTTCTTTCAGACTCAAAAGCAAAGCAACGCTCCTCATCCATCACCAGCTGTCATGCACTCCAGAAATACCCATCCTTTAGCCCTGAAAGGGCCTCTGGGTAGTCACTCAGGGCGTCACTAATGGACAGACTGGCACTGAACGCGGAAAGCTCGTGGTGGGGCCAGGCAGGGCACTCGTTTCCCCGTGACGCCTCTGCTCCCGTCCCCGGGCTCTGAGTGACTGTCCCGTACTTAACTGCACCGCTCCACCATGATCACAAGCTAGGCCCGAGTATGAGACGAACTTTCCCAGAAAGCGACGGTGGGCTGGATTCTTCCACTGCACACACGCACACACACGCACACACACACACACACATGCACGCACATACATGCACACATGCACACGCACACACACATATATGTGCGTGCATGTGTGTGCACACGCATGCACGCACATATACGCACGCACGTACATGCACGCACACCCATGCATGTGCACGCACGTGTATGTGCATGCACACACATGCACACACATACACATGTGCACGCTCTCACATGCACACATGCACGCACGTGCATGCACACCCGCACATACATTCACGCACACAGGCGCATACATGCATGCACACACATACACGCATGCACACACATACACACACACACATACACGTGCGCACACATGCACACATGCAAATACACACGCACACACGTGTGCATGCACACGCACGCACACACAGGGGCGGCTCTCCTTTCTGTGCCTTTTCTCAAGCATCACAGCCCCTCGTGTGCTCGCAGTGGAGGTCCACTTTTCGACTCAGTTTCCATAACGGCGAAATTTACACACAGACGGCCAGGAGATGCAAGCTTTCCGTGCGCGGTCTGCGGCTCTGACGGCCCGCACATCTCGTTCCCGGCTTCACGAACCCGCTGACGGACGAACCCGTCAGACCCCACCTCGCAGCTCTGGGCTGCGGGGTCCAGCCCCCTGCACCCCAAGCCGAACGCGACTCTCGACGTTCCGCTGCTGCCAACACGGAGCGTCCTTCCATGCACAGCGCTGGGAACGCCGCCCCTTCCCGCACCTCGGCCGAGCCCCACGGTCTCGTTTCTCCTCCCCGGGGTCCCCATCAGCCCGGGACTGCCCGGGGTGCTGGCGGACGACCACGGAGACTGAAAGAGTAAAACCGGACGGGTTCCACATGAGTGCCACGGGGCGGGTCCACCGTGCCCACAGTTACACATTCTTCTTTTCAGGAAAACTCTCTGCCACCCTCACGTGAGCGGTGAACGAAGACCCCTGCCCTGCCGAGTCTCGGAAATCCACGGAGACCAGCGCCACACGGCCACCGGGATGCTGAGCGTCGCTTCAGCGTTGAAACGTGGACAGGCCCCCCTCGGCCTCGGGGGAGAGGATCCTCCTGACACCACGGGGCCCCCACGTACTCTCGACCCCCCCTGCTTCCCAGCCAGACCTTGAGAATGAGGGTTAAAGAAACTGCCCCCTCTGCATCCCCCACACCGTAGGGGGCGAGCACTGCTAACTGCTCACCCAACGCCCAGGGCGACACCCACGATTCCCGTCTCACTGCGGGTGAACTTGGTCGTGAGAACTGTCCCGACCTCAAATCTTAGTCACAAGGTGTTCTGGGAAGGCTCCTTAGAAGAGCAGACTCAGGGGCACGGGACGTTTTGCCCCTCCCTCCCTCCCTCCCTTCTTCCTTCTGCATGGGACACAGACGTGATGACCACCACTGCAGCAGCCGTCTTGTGCCAATGAGGAGAAGGATCCTACAGTCCCTGATGCCCTGATATCCTTGACCCACCAGAATTTTCCCACCTCGGACATTCTTGCCTTTCCCTAAATCCATCCAGGTGACATCAGGGTCCTTTGGAGTTTGTACCACGTGCAGCTGACCTTCGTCCCTGAAGATACACCTTGCAGGTCACTCACCCCCAAGCCCCTTCGATCTGGCTTTTGTCCCCCCAAATCCATTAAATTCATTGTTCAAGTCCCAGTGGCCTCCACGTGTAAAACACAGAGCATGATGTTCCCTCCGCGCCCGACTTCTCGGCAGCCCCTCCCGTGTCCCGTCCCTGCCCCCGGCCTGCGGGCAGCCACACCCGCTGCGTCTCTGCTCCTCCTCGGGCTGCCCTTCCGAGGGCCCGGCTTTGTCGTTTACCAGCTGCTCAACGTCCTGGTCCTTCGCGACGCCGGCCCAAGCCCTCTTTCCTTCTCACGATCTTTACTGAGAACAACCTCATCCTTCCCAAGGCCAAAGATGCTGAACTTGTAGCTCCAGGAAAGACATGGGTTCTGCGCTTCAGACCCACGCAGCGACCTGGCATTGCCGCCTCTCCGTCGGCACGTCCCAGAGGCACCTCAGACTCGCCACGTCCAGACCCGAAACCACGTCCCTGCCCTGGCCCCGCGAGGTGCGGCTGGGAAAACAGCAGCGCCCCAACCGTGTCTACGGGATCGAAAAGCGAGGACCCCATCGGGGGGAGGAGAAGTGACCCAGGCTCCGGGAAACGGCAAAGGGCAGCTCTACCCTCGAGTCCCGGGAGACCCAGGAGGCGGGATGTCACCCAAGGCCTCGGGGCGGTGCCAACGGCAGGAGCCGAGATCCTGGCAGGGTCTACTCGAGCGGGGTGTGTGTCCTCCTGGAGGGGGGTCCACGGTCGGAAAGCAGGACAAGACAACATCATGACCCCAGTTCCTCTACTCCTTCCCCACTTCCGGCCTTTCCCTGCTGCCCCCCCACCCCAGGCAACTGCCCCCCGCCGGGGGCAAATCGTACCTCCGTGTGTGTATATCCGCGTAAATTAACAAGCGAATGAGCTGACAGTCGGATGAGTAATCACGGGAACTCCCCGCAAAGTGCTTATTAATTACGAACTGGAAAACAGTAAATCTCACAGCGGGAGACACTGGCATACACAACCTTAATTATGGGATCGAAGTGAAGGAACATCGCTAGTAACGGGACAAAGTAAAACCACGTGCCACCCAGTACCACGCCATGAGGACACGGCATCGCTTCTGTGGCGCTTCCGCCAGCGCTGCGTGACCCGAACCTACTCGTGAGGAGACAGGAGACGGATCCAACCCGGGAGACGGTCTGCGAAATCCCTGGAACCTTAAAAGTGTCCAAATGTAACATATATCAATATTCTATATGACAACAGCAGGAAGGGTGGGGGCGGGGCGTGACACCACACGGCTGCAAAGCAACCGATTTTACCCCGAGTCATGAAATGTCAACTCCAGTTAGATCCTGATAAGGTTAAAGATACACACGACCATCCCTATAGCAACCGTGCAAAAATGCAAAGACATATAGCTAAAAATGCAACCGATTATTGACGTAGACTACGAAAACGTATTTGATTAATACGAGGGAATTCAAGAAAGAAGGAACAGAGAGACAAGAATCAAAAGAGACTCATAAAAAAAAACAAGTAGCCAAATAGCAGACCGACATCCAACCGTATCGATAACGGCATTAAGTATACGTAGGCCTCATCGATTGCTCGTAATGGCTGAGTGAGGTCCTCCTGTACCACCTCGCGTGCAGATAACAGCTGCAAACTCTGGATCTAACGTCAGACGCAGCCATCTGGGGGCCCTGGAGAGTGAACAGGAATGAGCAAAGCTCAGAGTGACGTCCACACGCAGAGGGTGGCTCTAAGAGAGGACTGCCCCCTTTCCGCTGAACTTAACCTGACCCCGAACCACAGATACGCTGATCGGCCTTAAAATATGTCCGCTGAAAACAAAAGACCTGTGTGGACCCTGGAGGCGAGACCGGAGAGGCTGCCGGTTCGAGTCCGGCCACGTTCGTTGTGTCTGAGGCAAAAATGAGTAACGCTCCCTGGTGAGCAAAAACAGAATCCAGCGTCTCCACGACTCAACACTCATCATGTGCAAGATGCCACCCAAAATGGCTCGGACTACGAAGATTTTAAACAAGAAGACCCATCCGAGAGTGAAAAAAAAAAAACTGAGATCAACCTTAGGATGACCTGGATTTAGAAATACCAGAAAAAAAACAAATTTAAAGCTGCTTTGATAACTTTCTGTGATGATGTAAAAATACGCGCTCGATGAATGAAAACGCAGGAAATCGCAGCAGGGTAAATAAAAATGATCACGAGAGAAAAAAAAAATGGAACATCTAGAACTGAAAACTCCACTCTCTGAAAATGAGTTTCCACGGGATAAACTTAGCAGCCGAATAGAGACGCTGAAGGAAAGATGCAGCGAACTTGAAGACAGGTCCGCAGACGTTATCTGATGGGTAAGAGCGAGAACAAAGACGGACAAAGAAAAAGAAATGAGCGGGAGCTCAGAGAACTGCTCCTTTGCAGGAAACTGTGTAAACATCTTACAACCGACATGCAGAGGAGCAAGAAGATGAAACAGAAAAACATTACTTGAATAAATCATGGTTGAAACACTCTCGGCGTGGATGAAAAACATCAGCGTACAAATTCAAGTTCACAAAACCAACCCAAGGC
>PVKZ01007968.1:0-18995 GCA_004027375.1 Macroglossus sobrinus | reverse complement strand
CCCCCACCTCCACCACTCCCGGGCATGGGGGACCCACCCCCACCCCCACCCCCACCGCCCATCATGGGCTGGGGTCCCCCTCCACCACCACCACCGCCAGGCGCCCCCACAGTGGGCAGTGTGGAGGAGGTCATCGTGGCCCAGGTGGACCACAGCCTGGGCTCCGCCTGGGTCCCCTGCCACCGGCGGGTGAAGCCCCCCGCGGTGCGCATGAAGAAGCTGAACTGGCAGAAGCTGCCTTCCAACGTGGCACAAGGTGAGGACCCTGGGTCCCCACAGGTGGCTTCCCTCGGGGTGGGGGGCCGGGCCCTGCTGGGGAGGATGGCAGGTGGGACCTGGTGCGTGTGTGCTCATGCCTGGCCTCCCAGGTGGCCAGGGCAGTCTGGTCCCCCCCCAGGCTCTTCCCCTGTGTGGACGCAGGTGGGGCCAGGGGGTAGGAACAGGTCAAAGGTCACATGGGAGGACCCTCTCCCCCCCACCAACACCCCACAGGCTGATGTGTGTCTCTGATGCCCAGGCCCCTGGCTGGATGCTTGCAGCCCTGGGAGTTTCAGGGGTGGGGGGAGCTGTGCTCAGACATCAGGCTGCCAGCCTGGACCTCGTGTGATCCTCGGGGTACACACTGCTTGCCAGCAGCTGGAGGGCTTCCTCTGCCAGGCCACCTGCCCCGCCCCCCGGACCCCGGGGCAGGACGAGCCTGACGCCCTCACCCGCAGAGCGCAGCTCCATGTGGGCGTCGCTGAGCGGCCTGGGCCCCGACGCGGTGGAGCCCGACTTCTCCAGCATCGAGCGGCTCTTCTGCTTCCCCGCGGCCAAGCCCAAGGAGCCCGCGGCTGCCCCCGCCAGGAAGGAGCCCAGGGAGGTGGGGCCGGGGCCAGGGGAGGTGGGGCCGGGGGCTCCGACGGGGCTGGGGCTCCGTGCCTCGTCCAGGTGCCAACCCTCGGCTGCGTGTTTTCCAGATCACTTTCCTGGACTCCAAGAAGAGCCTGAACCTCAACATCTTTCTGAAACAGTTTAAGTGGTGAGCGCGGGGAGGGCGGGCATCCCTGGGACAGGCCCCGCCCCTGCCCCGCCAAGCCCCGCCCCAGCCCCGCCCCAGCAGTCCCTCCCACCGCCCATCCTGGCTCCGCAGTGCCCTCTGCCGGCCGCCCCTGGGAAGTGCACTTCTCGTCCCTGGGGCCAGAGACCATGGGTGGGGTGATAACCGCACACGCCCCGGGCTGGGGCCCCCGGCGACCGCAGTCCAGACTCCCTGGCGAAGCAGGCCCGGGGAGCAGCTGGGACCCCCTCCCACCCCACCAAGCCACAGACGGGCGGTGGCTAAGCCGGGGTGAGGACCTGGCGCCGCCCCCAGCCCTGTCCTTCCTGGCGGGGCTCAGGCACCAGCTCCTGCTGCGGACGCACTGGGTGCTGCTGAGCCGCCCGCCTGTGTCCTGAGCAGCCCCGCAGCGTGGGAGGCGGAGGGTGCTCTGGCCGACGAGGAATGGGTCTTCGGCCCTAGCCTCAGTGCTGTGTGACCCGGCAAACGGTTCACCTTCTCTGTGCCCCCAACCTCATGGGCATGCGAGGAGACCCCCGTGTGGCCGGCAGAGGTGTCGTGGGCCGAGGGCTGTCCCCACCTGGCCGGCAGGATCCCTCTCCCACTCCACCCCCCGCCTGTTCTCTGGCTCCCTCCAGCTCCAACGAGGAGGTGGCTGCGATGATCCGCTCTGGGGACACCACCAAGTTTGACGTGGAGGTGCTCAAGCAGCTCCTCAAGCTGCTCCCCGAGAAGCACGAGGTCGGCAGGGAGGCCGGGCGCGGGCCCTGCTGGGGGCTCCCAGTGGGAGGGGTGGGGAGGAGGGAGGTCTGGGCATGGGCAGCCAAAGCCAGTAGGCAGTCTTGGGGGGCTTCCTGGTGGCGGCGGAAGCTGGAATCCCACGTGTGGGGCTCCTCCCCACAGATCGAAAACCTGCGTGCATTCACCGGGGATCGGGCCAAGCTGGCCAGCGCCGACCAGTTCTACCTCCTCCTGCTGGGCATCCCCTGGTGAGCTGGGGGAGTGGGCGGGGGCTGTGCAGACCCGGCCCCAGGCGCCCGGGGCACGCTGCCCACCTCCCTCGTGCACCCCCAGCCGTGGGGCCTCTGGAGGGACCTGTGGGGCTGGGGTCTACCTCCAAGCCAGCGGCATGGAGGGGTCGGTGGTGGACAGGGCCCAAGCCCTCTGGGGAGACCCCTGCCCAGACTCCCGTCTTTTTTTAAGTGGGAAGGGTGCCCCACAAGGAGGCGATGGGGCGTTCAGGCACCTGGGCACCGGTCTTAAATGCCCCTTCCTGGGCCCCGCCCCAGTCCCCTGGGCCGCGTCTGGGAACCCACATGCTGAGCAGGGGCAGGTGTGGGACCCCAGCTCTCAAAGAGGACCCTCAGGCTCCGCCCCCGCGCTGCGGCCCCGCCCCTGCGCTGAGGCCCCGCCCCCGCGCTGCGGCCCCGCCCTGACCGGCTGCTCTGCCACCGCAGCTACCAGCTCCGGGTCGAGTGCATGCAGCTGTGCGAGGGCACCGCCGTCGTGCTGGACATGGTGCGGCCCAAGGCCCAGCTGGCGCTCGCCGCCTGCAACAGTGAGTGAGGCCGGGAAGCCCTGGGGACCGCCCTGGGGGCGCCCACCCTCCCTGTCCCACCAGCACTGTGACCGCCGTGAAGGCCTGTGGGTGCTGACCTTCCACACCTGGCAGACCACCCACCGCCCCGGCTGTGAGCCTCACACCATACACGGAACACACACGCGCGTGTGCACAGACGTGTACACGTGCAGCCACACAAGGTGCATGCATGCACACGCGTGTTCACACATGTGCATGGACACGAACGCGCATTTGTGCATGCACAGACACGCACGCACACAGTGCACGTACACACACCTAGTGCACTAGTGCACACGCACCACCACCTCTGAGCGAGTCAGGGGCCTCACTGCGGCCGCAGGGCAGCAGTGCGGACAGGTGCGGCCACCAAGGTGCCTCTCCTGCTGGGGACACACACGCAGCAGGCATCCACTCCCATTCCGGCCACAAAGCCAGGAGGGCCACCCTCCCCGAAGCCCCACGGGATGGTTAGCTGAGAACCGGGGTGGCTACAGGTTCTGAAAGGTTCTGCTCAGCTCCCCACCCACGGAATGGGGCTTTGGTCACCTGCCCCTGGGGGGCGTGAGGTGTAGCGAGCTCCGACCTAATTCCGGGGCCCAGAGCGGGTGGGCCGTGGGGTGCCAGCCGCCCAGCCGCCCCTCCCCCTCCCGCAGGCCTGCTCACCAGCCGCCAGCTGCCCGTTTTCTGCCAGCTGATCCTGAGGATCGGGAACTTCCTCAACTACGTAAGTATCCGCACCCCGGCCGGGCTCGGCCCCGTCCCCCGGGAGTCAGGGAGACTCACTCCTGTCCCTCGCAGGGCAGCCACACGGGGGACGCCGATGGCTTCAAGATGAGCACGCTGCTGAAGCTCACGGAGACCAAGGCGCAGCAGAGCCGCGTGACACTGCTTCACCACGTGCTGGAGGTGGGCCGGGCGCCTGGCCGTGCTGCCCCCGGCTGTCTGTGCTGACCCCGGCTGTCGGGGCTGCCCCCCACTAGCCCGGCTGGCCCGGCTGCCCCCCACTAGCGCGGCTGCCCCAGCTGTCCCGGCTGCCCCCCACTAGCCCGGCTGACCCCAGCTGGCCCGGCTGCCCCCGGCTGGCCTGGCAGCCCCCGGCTGGCCTGGCAGCCCCCGGCCGTCCGCGCTGTCCCCGGCTGGCCTGGCTGGTACCCACACCCCACGCTGCCCACAGCCCCTCCCAGAGGCCCCATTCAAGCCCCGCACCCCCCACCTCGTCCTCCAGCTCCCATCCAGGCCCAGGGGAACGGTGTGGACGCCCCGAGTGCCGGGGCCTTCCCGAGGGGTGGGCGCGCCGTCCCCGGGGCCCGGGGCTCACAGGACGTGTGCCGTTGCAGGAGGCGCAGAAGAGCCACCCAGAGCTCCTGCAGCTGCCGCAGGAGCTGGAGCAGCCGTCCCAGGCGGCGGGGTAGGTGCCCCGGCCCCGTGTCCCCCAGCCACTCCGGGGCCCCCCTCTAGCTGGGCTGGGTCTCACGGCTGCAGGACACCAGGTCCCCCGGGAACCACTACCCGATGGAATGGTCACTTTCTCTTTGGGACGGGAGCTCGCGTCCACTGTGGCCTGTCCCCACGTGACTTACCAAAGGACAGTGAGGCCTAGAAGGGGCAGGGAGTGACCTGGTCACCTGGGGGCTGGTCTAACACAGTCTCTAAGGCTTGGCCCGTGCACGAGGCCGCGCCAGCCCCGTCGTGCCCGTGCTGGAGTGAGGCAGAGGCAGCTACGTCCATGGAGTCACAAAGCGCAGAGGGGCCGGCTCCGGGGGCAGCCCAGGCCGTCTGAGCCGGGTCCAAGCTGCTCAGGGAGGTTCTGTGGTCTGCAAGCTGCTGGACCTGGAGGGGCAGGGACGGGCAGAGCTGCTGGGGCACTGCCCTGACGCCACGCGCCCAGCACTGCAGTGGGCACCCCGCCCCGCTGTGCCCCTGGGAGCCTGCCTGTGTGTGTGTGTGTGGGTGGGGGGACAGGCCCTGCTGTCCTGTCCAGTAAGGCTGGGCAGCAGCTGTCACCCCATCCCGCCTGGCCTGCGGTGCCTTTCAGGGTCAACCTCGAGATTATCCACTCGGAGGCCAGCACCAACCTGAAGAAGCTTCTGGAGATGGAGCGGAAGGTGTCGTCCGCCCCTGAGGTGCAGCAGCAGTACGCCCAGCGCCTGCAGGCGAGTGTGGCGGGCGCGCCGCACGCGGTCCCCGGGAGCAGGGCCCCGCCCCCGCTCCCCGCGTCAGGGCGTCTGCCGGGCCGGGGTCCGCGCGGCCGGAGCGTGGGGGAGGAGCGAGCCGCCCCACAGGAGGCGGCTCCCCCGATCCTGGGGCCACCGCGCCCAGACCCCATCACGCGGCCGTGACCCCCGGGCCGTGACCCGCAGGCCAGCATCCAGGCGTCGCAGGCGCTGGAGGAGGTGTTCCAGGCCATCGAGCGGAAGAAGCTGGAGCTGGCGCACTACCTGTGCGAGGACGCGCAGCAGCTGTCCCTGGAGGACACCTTCAGCACCATGAGGGCCTTCAGGGACCTCTTCACCCGCGCCCTGAAGGTGGGCGGGGCGCGGCCGAGGGGCCCCCACGTCTGGGCAGGGGGGTGGGGGGCGGGGGCGGGCACCCGGGTGTGCGTCACGGCCGCCGTGTCTGCCCCGCACAGGAGAACAGGGACCGGCAGGAGCAGGCGGCGAAGGCGGAGGCGCGGAGGCTGCGGGGCGAGGAGGGGAAGCCAGGTGAGGCCCGGACGGGGGGCGGGGGTAGGGATGGGGCGGGGGCGGGGGGGCGCAGGCGCACTGGGCGCCGGGCGCCCTGTCCGCGTGGCCACTGCCCTCGCCCCCCTCAGCGTCTCGCGGGGTCGTGGCGTGGCCCAGGCCGCCGGGCGGGCTCCGGGGACCCCACGAGCGGGAGCGGCATGCTGAGTGTCGCGGGGGCGTCCCAGGCAGGACGGATGGTGGCAGGAAGCAGGAGGAGGTGTGTGTGATCGACGCACTGCTGGCCGACATCAGGAGGGGCTTCCAGCTGCGGAAGACAGCCCGTGGCCGAGCGGACGCCGAAGCGGGCGGCAGGGTGGTCGGGTCTGCAGACCCCCCGAGGGACAAGGCTCCCGGTGAGGCTCACCCACCTCCTCGCCAGCGCCCTCCCGCCGTCCCCGCCCCGTGCTGCCCTGGTGCCCAGCACCTGCCTTCCTCCAGGAAGCCCTCCAGGAGGCCACACTCGGGGACCCCCAGGGAGGGCTGGGGCGGGGGAGGGGGGCATCAGGGCGATGCTGAGAGGGAGGGGTGCCCCCACTGGGCTTCGTGGGCAGGGAGCCTTGGGGGTGCCCGCCCTCCACCGACACGTGCTGCACCCACAGGGGTCCCCAGGGAGCCCACAGGAGGCCCCGTGGGAGGCGCCAGCTGCCCTGCCTCAGAGCCTGGTCACGACAGCGAGGTGGCCGGGGAGCCCCAGACCTGGGACCTTGTGGATGCCACCGTCCCCGGCCCGGAGCCCGCTGGAGCCGTGTCGGAGGAGGACGAGCCCCGGCCCCCCGGGAGGCGGTCGTCCTGGTACATGGACGCCAGCGACGTCCTGCCCTCGGGGGACCCCCAGGGCCCTCCGCCCTCTGCAGAGGCCTGGCCGGTGGCGCTAGGGGACGCTCAGGCCCTGAAGCCCCTTCGCTTCTCCAGTGACAAGCCCCCCGGGGCCACGGGCTCAGCCCCCGACCCTGAGGACCCCGATGCCCCGCGGGGCGTCTCCCCGGCCGAGTTCGACAGCGCAGACGAGGGCCCGGAAGACGCGGCTGCCCCCGGCCGCGGCGCCGGGGACAGGGACGCGGAGGACACGGCCCCAGATTCCGCTCTGGACACCTCCCTGGACAGGTCCTTCTCGGAGGACTCGGTGACCGGCTCCCCGGGGTCCGGCTCCCTGCCCAGAGCCCGCGGCCGGGCCTCGAAGGGCCCGGGCCGGCGAAGAAAGAAGCACACGACCCGAAGCCAAGAAGGTAACGAGGGGCCCCTCCCGGCGCCCTCGCGCCCCGCGCCCCGCGCCGGGGGCCCGGACGGGCGGGACCCGCAAGGCTCAGGCCGCGGTGTGCGGGCTCGCTCACGCACGCCGCACCAGGACCCCGGGCCGCCCTGCGGCCAGCGGTGCCCCCGCCAGAGCGGGCGATTCCGGGGGGCCCCGCGTCCGGGGAGGGGCCGCTGTGGGGGGCCGCCCGGCGCGGGGGCCGGGGGCACGGCCGGCTTCGGCTCGGCCGGTACGCGCGGCCTCAGCTCCACGTCCAGGGCCCCTGCGAGGAGCAAGGTGTTGAGTGCGTTTCTTTTATTTGAAAGCAGAGGTTGCCCCCGACTCTGGTGATAATAAAACTAAAAGATTCTGTGTGATCCAGTAAGGTAGGTGCCCGGCCCGGCCAGCTGCGCTAACGCGGGGGCGAGGCAGGGCCGGTGCCGGCCCGCCCGCCGGCCACTAACCCGCCCTCGCAGCCTGCCTGGGCCCTGGGCCCAGCAGGCGGCCGCTTCCCACCCTCCTGTGCGCTTGTGGGGGGCCCCGCCCTCTCTGGGAGCGTGGGGACCGTGCCTCGCTTAGCTGGTGTCTTCTGCGCTATGGCAGGTGCGACCTCAGAGCTGCTGCTGGCAAAGGCCTTGACAGGGTGGGGTGGCCAGGGCCCGCTTGGGTGGCCTCGGGAGCTGGGCTCTAGCGCCTGGGGCAAGGGCCGCTTGGTCTCCGGGACCTGGCAGCAACTGGGGTGCCGCACCCATCACCCTGACTGACCCTGGGCTTGGCTGGTCCCCAGCAGGCCCTGGGGCAACAGCGTTGCTCAGAGTCTGTCCACAGGGCACACCCTGGCCCTCTCCCAGCCCTACATGTGTTGGCCACACATGTCCCCGGGGAGGCAGCGAGGGACAGGGACGGCCCCCAGGCCGGGCTGCCAGGGACACAGGCCGAAACGCCCTGCAGTGGGGCCCCGGGCCTGCAGGCAGCGAGTGGGCCTGTTCAGATATTGGGGCCCAGGGCCTCCTGTCCCGTGGTCAGTGGGTGAGGCCGGCCACCTGGTGGAGGTGGCGACGTCGGCAGACCCTGCTACCCAGGGCCACCGCAGTTAGTGGTGCCGGGAGTGACATCCCCCGGCGTGCTCGGTGGCTGCAAAACGGGGAACCGTTCTGCCGTTCCTGCCACCAACTCCCCTTCTCCAATCGCGTGAGCCTCGAGTGGGGGGTACTCGTCGCTGTCGCCCGTGGTGACGTGACGCTCCCCGGGTCCCACGCTTCTGCCTGGTCCCCCCCACCCCCGCCCGGGCTTAGTCCTGGCACCCTCCAGCAGGGCGTGGGGCTGATGGGCCCCTGTGAGTGACGTGAGTGACACTGTGACCTGCTGATTCTGCTCACCTGCTTTGTTGAAATGGTTCTGAGACTCGAGGCCCCATGGGGCCAGGACGGCACCTGGGGGGGGACAGCGAGTGTGGACCGGTGGACCGAAGTGTGGGGGGGTGCAGGATGGGCAGAGGGCCCGTGGGGCAGGGCCTGCAGGCCCTGGGGACCCAGCTGGCAGGACCGGTGGGGGACACCAGTGCGAGGCCAGCATGAGGGGCTGCGGAAGCCCCGGGCTGGGGGGGGCATTGGGGACTGACAACAGCATGCAGCCTGGCCCGAGGCTCGGGGACCCAGGACCCCGTCTCCCTCAGAGGCGACAGCCAGCCAAGACAGGCGGACGGGAGCCCACTGGCCGGGGCTCGTCCTGGCCACCTACACCTGGGGGAGCCTTACTGTCCACAGTGGGCCGGGGTCAGAGTGGACTCAGGGACCTAGGCCAGTGGTGACGGCGGGACGGTCAGGTCCTGGGGACCCAGGCACAGGCACCCTGGCGCTGCCCCTAACCATGTCACTGCCTCTTCTTCCCCACAGGCCTCAGGCCCAAGCCCAAAGCCAAGTGACAGCCCCCACGGCCGGCGTCCCCACAGCCACGAGCCGATCTCCGTGCCTTACCCAGCCAGGGACGTGGGCCTCCCGGAGCCTTCTGGGAGCGCATGGCAGGACCCCGACGGGCATCGGTCCCACCCCGCCTGGCGGCCTCCTGCACGCCCCCGCCTGCGGTCTGCTTCCTGAAGCCCGTGCCCACGCCTGCATGCCCATGGCGCCCGCCCACGGCGGGCCAGGTGGCCGTGTCCGCAGGGCGCCGCCAAGCTTTCGCCCACTTCCTGGTGACCTGGCACCCAGACTCTTGTAAAGACAGGCCCTCGAGACCTCCGCCCCAAAGCCACGGCAGCCGGAGTTGGACCCCTGCCTTCCCCTACCAGGCCCCCTCCCCAGCTCTGCCCCCTGCCCCCTTCGCTGGGCTGAAGCAGAGTGGTTTTAACCAAAATATGACTGCTGATGTGCTTTGGCTGTTCCGTGGTGGCTCAGTTGGGGGCAAGAGGGTGGATGAGAGGGTCAGGGCCTGGGGTAGAGGTAGGGTGGCCCGTGTGGGGTTGGCCCCCATCCCAGTGTGTCTGGCACCGAGGGCAGGGAGGTGCCTGCCCCGACTGCCAAGCCAGGACTGCCCACCCAGCAGCCGGGCCCTGGCCACCTGCCCACAAACGGACCCACCGCGCAGCTGCTGCTCCCACCGCCAGAGGCTTGCCCCACCCCCCTGCTGGACCACGAGGAGGCCTAGAGGACAGCAGGGGTCCAGCCCGGGGGCTGCCCCCGCCCCTTACTGCCCTACCCAGCAAGGGGCAGCCTGCCCACGCCCCTGCCCCCACCCCAGGCGTGCCGCCCAGGGCGAAGCTGGAGGGGCCTGGACCAATAAAGGACAGAGCTGACCCAGCCTGTGGCCGTGCTGTGCTCCGCGGCCCTGGGTGTGCGTGGCAGGGCCTGACCGCTCGCGAGGGCTGAGTCGCTGGGGGGGGATGGGTGGACAGGTGGACCGGTGGACGGAGGGAAGGAGAGAGAGTGCACGGATGGCTGCAGTGTCGAGCAGGTGGATGGGTGGAGGGAATGGCAGAGGGGAAGGGGCCTGCCTGCCCACACAGTGCCTGTAGCGGAGGCAGAGCAGCTGGCAGACGCCCCACGGGCGGGGAGACGGGCACAGCTCCGGGGCACGGCCCGCGGCTGCGAACTCCCCGCTGTTAGCGCCCAGCGGCTGCTTCCCACGCACCTTCACGAGGCTGTGTGCGACCCTCACCGCAGTCCGGTGTCCGGATAGTTCCATCGTCCCCCAAAGGTTCCCTCACGCCCGGTAGCAGTCAGTCCCCGTCCCCTCCCCAGGGCCTGGCACCCACGAGCCTGCTGTCTGTCTAGAGATCTGCTCTCTGTGGCCACAGCAGGTGAGTGGCGTCACACGGCGTGTGGCCTTGGTGATGGCTTTGGTCTCGTGATGCAGCGTGTCGGCCCCCTCTGCTCGTTTTCACGGTACTGTCACAGAGCACTTCGGTGGACACTGGCCGTGTCCAGTGGCGTCTGTGACCGGTGGTCCGTGGTGCCTGCACGCTGCCCCTGGGTGTTTCTGCTCCCCGAGGAGGGAGTGGCCAGGCCACAGGCTACGTGTACGTGTGACTTTTTAAGAGGTGGCCAAGCCCGTTCCCGCCGTGCACTGTGCAGGTGCCTGGGGCCTGTGTCCCGATGGGCCACCGTCTGACGTGGTCCCACGTGCGGTGTGCCCCCCACAGAGTAGGAACCCTGGTGGCTGAGCCCACGCGCCCCCTGAGAGCTCGCCAGGGGTCACAGAGCAGCCCCCGAGCTTGGTGACTTGTACCGACACCGGCCTGGTGACAGGCCGGCTGTGCGCAGGGCCACCGCAGTGGGGGGAGGGTTCTAATTTGGGCTGGGCCATGTGACTAGCGGGGCCCCAGCTGTTGGGCCTGGACAGGGCTGTTTACAGCAAGGCCGGGCTCCCCCAGGCCCGCTGGCTATTTATAGATGGGAAGGGGGGGGGACTCGGTGCCACAGCCAGCATGTGACACTACAGGTCCTTCAGACCTCCACGGTGTCTCCTCGCCCTCCCGAAGCCCCCATCTCACAGCCCCGAGGGTCCCCTAGGAAGGGCTCAGAGCCAGCACCCCACCCCCCAGGGGCCTTCAGCACCGCCCCCGAGGGGGGGGCAGAGGGCAGCACCCCCTCCGCTGATGTGACTCCAGCAAATTCCTCTCCACGGCTCGGGATGACCACTCAAAGGCTCAGCTGCTTTCACCTGCAAACAAACAGAGACCCCCGAACCCTCCTGGAGCAACCCAGCCCGCTCCTGACGCGCACAGCCAGCTCCCTGCCCCACAGCCCCCCCTCCTGGGCGCCCCGTCCTCAGGCAGCTGGGCCGACCGTCTGCACTCAGAGCCCTTGCCGGCTGCTTCCCAGGGCTGAGGGCGGGATGCAGCTAACTCTGCCCCTCACCTGGCCGAGTGGCCCAGGACACTGAGGACGATGCCTGCCCTTCGAGCCCCCCCAGAACCTATGTTGTGGTGTTTACCCCACCGAAATGCTGAGAGGGACGGCTGGAGGCCACGTGTGAGGAGATGAGGTCCTGCCCACAGAGGGACCGAGTGACGGTCCCAGGGCCACGGCCGGGCCCCACCAGGAGCTGGGGGAGGCCCCGAAGCTGAGGGGTTGGGGGAGGGGCGGAGCGGCCCGGGCCCAGCCCGGATGGATGGCCTAATGGGCAGCGCTGCCCCGGCGGTGGCCCCTCCCCCCAGCCAGGGGGCTAGCCGTGCTGGGCCGGAACCCACTGGGGGTGCAGGGGGTGGGGCCCCACACACGCTGCACACCCTCTCTGGGCACCCAAACTCCCCTTAAGCTGGAGCGGGAAAGCGCCCTGGTGTGGGTGGGGCCTTTCGCAGACCCTGGCCGTGGGCGACCGGTGAGCGTCCCTGGCTGGCTGCTCACCTGCCCGGCCCGGTTACCCTGACGACACGGTCGGTCCCCTCTCCCCAGGTCAGGGCCCTGAGGACCGGGGGCAGCCTGGCCCCGGGCTGGAGCCCTGTGCGGGTGCGGGGCCAGCGGGCGCAGCCCCACGCGTGCCCTGAGCCAGGCGCCCGGCCCGCGCGCGCAGGAGAACGCGCCGTCCCCCCCGCGGCCGGCAGAGGGCGCGCGCGCCGGCCCGGCGGCCCCGGGCTCCCCGCGGGGCAGGTGCTCCCCAGCCCCCGGGCGTACGGACCCTCCAGGGGTGCACAGAAACGAGGCTCCCCTTTTGCAAGTCGCACTCGGGGGCCCCGCAGGTGCTGGAACTCCCGGGCCCGGGCCCCGCGGGGCGGGTGCGCAGCGCCCAGGCGTGCGCCGGGGCGGGGGGCGCGAACGCCCTCGTCACGTTCGCGGGGCGCCCCAGCCAGGCCCCGCGGGAGGAAGCCCCGGCGCGCGCCGTCCGTCCCCGCGGCCCAGCCCGGCTCCCGCCGGCGGCGGGGGCGGGCCCGGCGGCCGGAGGTCAGCGAGCGTCACGCGGCCCGCCCCCGCCCCCGCCCCCGCCCGCGCCTTTTAATGGCCGGGGCGCGCGGGCCGGCCGGCTGTCGGGCGGCCCAGCACAGCGGACGCGCCGGGCGGCATGTCGGCGACCCGGGCCTCCAACGACCGGCCCCCCGGCGCGGGCGGCGTCAAGCGGGGGCGGCTGCAGCACGAGGCGGCCGCGACCGGCTCCCGCGTGACCGTGGTCCTGGGCGCGCAGTGGGGGGACGAGGGCAAAGGCAAGGTGGTGGACCTGCTGGCCACGGACGCCGACATCATCAGCCGCTGCCAGGTGCGCCGGGGCGGACCCCCCCACCCACCCAGCGAGCCCCCCACCCAGCCAGACCCGGCCCCCGGCCTCCCACCTGGGCCCCGACACGCCTCTTGGACGCCTACCCTCCCGGGGACACCTTCCCAGCGGCCACCCCCGCCCACTCGCACGCACACAGCACTCACTCTGCGCTCCCAGCACGGGACACCCTCCCCCATCCCTGCCGGCCCCACCCCCACCCCACCCCCGCCTCGGGCCAGCGCAGGGCTATAAATACCGGTCTTGCTGAGTTGGGGACACCGGATCCTCAAGGGGTGGGGTGTGTTATGGGTGTGACGTTGAGCCCTCAAGTGGGGGAGGGGGCAGGGCCCCAGCTGCACAGTGGTTTGAGTCACCAGAACACCGCTGGTTCTGCCTGGGGCTGGCCGGCCCCACACAGGGGTCATGCACCCAGGCCGTGCACCTGCGCACTGGGGCCCCCGGGACGGCGGGGTGGCGAGCAAGGCTCACGGTTGACGCTGAGGGGCGGGGGGCTCAGCCATGGGGAGGCAGAGGCCAGGGCATGACGGTGGGGAGGACCGGCAGGCGGGACTCAGGGCTCCGGGCCAGGGCGACCCGGCGGCTGGCGGTGCCGCCTAAGGGCCTGACGCAGGCTTTGTCCCCAGCGCCCCGGGCGGGGCCTCCGCCGGCGGCCGGCCACTCTCTGGGCCCCTCAGCGCGGACAGTCGCGGCGCCCCGTGCCCGGGCGGGGAGCCCTGCGGGCTGACGGGGCGCCCAGGCCACGGAGGGGTTGGCTTCGGAGCTATGCGTTGGCGCTGCCGGGGTTTGGAGCCACGTGCAGGAATGCCTCCCAAAATGAGGGAGGGGCACCCCAGCTCCTCCTTGCTTCTGTGTCCTTTCGCAAGCTCCGCCCAGAGGCGGGACTCGGAGCCCCCGCCCCCCAAGAAGGAGTAGCCCGATGCACTTGGCTCGGGGACAAACTCCACAGCTGGACCATGCCCGCCCAGATGCCCTGACTCCCTGGGGCGCTTCCCTGGACTTGGGTGGAGGTCGGGGTGGGGGCGGGGGCGGGGGCAGGGTTCTCCCACCCTCTGTCCTCAGTCCTGCCAAGCCAGCCCAGCCCCCTCCCCTGAGAGCCCCAGGGGCTGGAGGCAGCCCCTGATCCCCTGCCCCCCAGGACAGCTTTGCAGCTCCTCTCCCTGCCCAACCCCCAGCACAGGGCGCTGGCTCCCCAGGCCCCCTGCCCCCCACTGCGGCCAGACCAGCCCTCCCTGCCCGTCTGTGGCCGTGTCCCCTCCTTGGAGTGACTCTGCAGTTAATTCCCCTCGACTGGCTGCCACTGGGCTCTCCTGGCTGTGGAGACGGTTCTGGAATCGGGTAGTCTCGGGGTCAGCAAGCCAGGCCCTGCCCACTGCTCTCACTGGAAAGGGCCGGGCTGGGACCAACCGAGGGGCGAGTGGGCCAGCCCCTGTGACCGGGTCACCTGGCCTGTCACCTGGGCTTGGGGGCTGTCCCCGGTGGCGGCTGCATCCCCCTCTGGCTGCCCTCTCTTCGTCCCCACCCCGTGGTTCAGAGCCTGTGGTCAGCCTGCCCGCGGGGGTCGGGGTGGACCACGCAGGCCTCCCCGCCTTGCCTCTTCCCTGGCTTCCCGCCGTGGCCACCCCGGTGGCCCGAGACCGTCGTCAGCGGCCCGTGCTGGCGTCCGTGTTCTCTCCGTGCTTTCTCTGCTCAGACCCGGGGCCCTGAGCTCTGGACACCTCCACCCCCCGCCCCAGAACCGGACTGGCCGTCCGTCTCCCCTGCTGCACCCTGAGCCCAGCCTGGCGGTGGCCCCAGGTCCGGGCGGCCAGCTGCTCGCTCCGCCCCCAACCACAGAGCCAGGGTTTAGAACCCACGCCGCCCACACCATGCCGAGGGCACCGGCTCGGTGGGCCCCTGCGTCCCAGTGCAGGCACCTGCTGGGTTTCTCCTGGTCTCCCGGGGCGCTCACACGGGCGGGGGCACCCGGCAGGCCCCCTCTGGCTGGGCTGCGTCCACCTGGGCCCTCCTGGGAAGGGCCTGCAGGCTCCAGCTGGTGGCAGAGCACTGTGGTGACGGGCAACATGGCCATGTCCTGCATCTCATCATCCCATCTGTGTTTTGGGGCCTCTCTCCAGGGCCCGGGGGCATTGGGAAATGCTTCACCACGCCCCCCGGGCTGGTCCAGGGGCCTCTTGGGGGCCAAAGGGGCAGCTCTCTGGGGCCAGGACATCTGTACCCTCGGATGGCATCGATGGCCCCGCGGTGACTCCAGGGACAGGGCCGCCCCAGGTCATGCTCCCCTTGTAGCCATGGGAACAGCTGCTCTGGGCAGGTGTGTGCGCCCACCTGGAGCTGGGGACCTTCCTGGTCTGGGGTGAGTGAGCGACGGTGGCAACGCCAGGTGGGGCGTTCCCCTCTTCACTCGGACGAGTGGGTCGCCAGCGTCTCCATCCTGATGGCACCTGCCCCTGCCCCAGCCCCGGCCTCCTCCCTGACCAGGCCCCAGACCTCACCTGTCCGCTTCCTGTCCCCGCGCCCTGCACGCAGGCCGGGGCAGTGGGTAGACACACAGGTCCCTGTCCTGAGCGAGCTGGACGGGACCCCAGTGCTGATGATGGGGGGCAGGTCAGAGGAGGTCAGTGGGGTCCTCCAAGCACACGTTGGGGTGTGGGGGGTGAGGGCTAAGAAGGGGGACAGGAACAGATACTCGGGAGCGGGTCTGGGGACACGCGGGAGTGACAGGCCCCGCTGGTGTTGAGTGGGGGGAGGGGAAATGGGGGCGTGGAGAGGTGCCCCCCAGGGGGGACGCCAGGGTTGGTCTCAGGGCTGCACAGCCTTGGGGTGGCCAGGAGGGTAGCAGCGGCCGCGCAGGCAGAGGGCTCTCCAGATGCGGTGTGGGGGTGCGCAGAGCACGGGCGGGGGGCGTTACATGGCTCGGTGACCACCCCCCTCTCAGGGGACAGGCTGTGCGTGGATCTGAGCCCAGGCAGCCCTGGAGCGGGGGCTGGTCAGACGGACGCCGGTCTGGGCCAGGAAGGGTCAGGGCTGGTCAGGCTCCCGAGAGTGCCAGCTTGGTTCGCGTCCCGCTCCGTGTCTGGGCGTGAGGAAGCCCCACCCCTTTGTAACTCCCCGGGGAGGCGGCCGGTGTCCACGGGGGCTCTGACGGACCGGCCGGGCTGAAGGCGGTGGGGGCAGCGTCAGCCCCCGGGGGGGGGGGCTCAGACCTGTGCCTGTCCCCAGGCCCTATCACAGAGGGGGCCCCCTGAGGGACAGATGCCAAGGCCTGCCTCCGTGCCCCGCTCCCTCCCACTGGCTTGGCCCGTCCCCCAGGGGCACGCAAGTGGGGGGAGGCTGAGTTCTGGGAACCCCCACGCTGCCCCGAGATCCTGCGACAGCCCTGGCTGGCTGTGACAGGACGCCAGGCACGGAGTCCCCACAGAGCCCAAGGGCCACCCCCTGGAGGCCAGGCTGGGCCCCGAAGGGCTTTCCCACCCTCCCCAAGGGGACTCCCAAACCAGGCCACGGCCCAGCGGACAGAGCCACCCGTGCCCGGTGGCCCCTTGGCACGGCTCCCCTCGGGCCTGCAGGTGGCCGCGGGCCCGAGCCCGGGGAGGGAGTACGCAGTGTCCCCACCTGCGGCCTGGAGGAGGCCAGACCAGGGTCCCTGGGACGGTCACCCAGGCCTCTGTGGGTTGGCGCTGGGCTGGCTCACCCCAGAGTGGACTGTGGCCTGCCACCTGGGCCTGGCGGCTGGCAGGGGTCACCTGATGCCCGCTGGTCAGCAGCAGCCTGCGCCTGTCCTCGGCACCCGTGTTTGCCCCAGACAGAGGCGGGGTGTGTGTGCCCACAGGCACTTCATGCCCGCGTGTGTGTCCCCAGCCCGTGGACACCGGTTCTGGGCGCTCAGCAGGGGAGGGGGCAGGGTGCCTGGGCTGGTCTGGTGCCCCGCCTGGCGGGCGGGGCTGGGGGCTGGGGGAATGTGTGGGTTACGGGGACAGCGTCTGCAGGAAGGCGGTGGCCGGGACTGTGCTTCAGACCCCTCCCCCGAGGACCTCAGTTTCCCCATCTGTCTGTGGGACCACACCCCCCAGGCTGCCCCTCTTTCGGGGGCCAAGGTGACAGTGGGTGTGTGTGGAGAACCTCGCGGAGGGGACTCACCCCGGGTGCCCAGGCGAGGGCAGAGCAAGGAGAGGGTCTCCGAGCGGGCGCGGTGACCCCACACCGGGGGCCTGTCAGTCACGCGGGCCTGTCTAAATTCCCGGCTGTCCCACGCCTCCCGACAGCCCGACTCGGGGTCTGCTGGGGGGATTGCGAGGGTCAGGGCCGAGCCCCCTCCTCACACGTCACTGTGTCGGCTCCCTTCACGCACCTCCCCTCCCCTCCAGTGGCCCCCTGAACAGCGCCGGCTTTGGCTCCCCGCACCGGCTCCATCCTGAGCCCCCAGGCCTGGCACCGCCGGCCCACCCACTCCCCGGACGCCCCTCCTCAGCTCCCAGGCCCCTGCCTCGTCCCCGTCACTTGGCAAGCGTCTGGAGGTACCAGGGCTGCTCGGCCGCCCCTGGCCACGAGACACCCTCAGGGGTCGCGCTGTGGGACCCGGTCAGGCCACAGGAGGCACGGCTGGACAGCGGTGGCCCCAGGAGTCTGAGACGGCAGACCCGTCACACACAGGCCCGCCCCGGTCAGCGGCATCAGGGGGCAGGCCCAGAGAGCCCGCCCGCGAGCGCTTCACGAGTGGGGACACCCCGGTGGGACCCCTGGCAGAATCGGCCTCTGGCAGGGGCGGGCTTCCAGCTGGCGCAGGTGGAGGCCGAGTGGGGGGAGGGGGCTGCGGCTCCAGCCTCGCCTAGTTTAGTGACCCAGGGAGCGAGGTCCAGGAGGGAGCGCCCTGGCCTGTGGCCTGCTGGCATCTGCCTGTCGCTGCGCCCCACCCCACTCCGGGCGGTCCCAGGGGAGGTGCTGGGGGGCTGTAAACCCCCACAGGCAGCGGGTGGGGGAGGAGGCCGGGGGGGGCAAGGACTGGCAGTGTGGGGGCTGAGCCCCCTCATAGCCTGCATTTATCACCTCCTCTGCCAGGCAGGAGGACAGCCGGGGACAGCAAGGAGGCGGCCCCACGGATAAGCCTGTGTCTGCGGAGACTCAGGCAGGCAGGTGTGGCCCAGCTGTGCTCCGGGGTCCTGGGGCCAGCGCGGGCACAGGGGCAGGTCCACAGAGCTGGGCAGCAGCCAGCACCGCCCCACCTCTGGACCCTGCCGGCAGGCGGGGCAGGACGGGCCAGAGACCCTTGCCCTGGGGGCCTGCAGTGCCCTCCAGTGGTGGGAAGTGGGACTGCACTCCAGCCAGCCCTCTGTGGACTTGCCCAGTTGGGGCTCCCCGCACGCACCCAGCCCACTGTCTGCACAAGTTCCCACAAGGGGGGAGCCTGTGGCCTGGGCATCCTCCAAAACAGGGCCGGCCTCGAAATCGTCTTCTCCTTTTTATTCATACGCGGGAGGCAAGGGCTGAGGAGGAGAGGCCCTCCGGGGCCCCGCTGGCCCGTGGTGGCACCTGTCCGCCCTGCAGAGCTCGGGCTGTGTGGCGTGCGGCCGTGGGGGCCGTGGGGGCCTGGGTTTGTGCTTCCGGAAGGCTTGGGCCCCCTCATTCCTGCATCGTACGCCCCCAGAGGGCTCCTGGGTGTGTTCCGGCCTCAGGGGCCTGATCCGAGACACCTTGGGGCGTTGACACACGCCCATGAGACAGTCCGGGCCTTGCCCAGCCCCTGCACCTCGCCCGGCGCACCCCAGACCACTAGACCAGACCCCCCAAGTCTCAGGGGGGCGGTGAGTCCCACACCCGAGCTGCCCAGCGGCGTCTCCTGAGCGCCTGCTGTCAGCACGGCCCGGAGTGTGGCCGGCAGGCGCTCCCCGGCTGGACACTCAGCCGGCTCTCTGTCCCCAGGGGGGCAACAACGCCGGGCACACGGTGGTGGTGGACGGCAAGGAGTATGATTTCCACCTGCTGCCCAGCGGCATCATCAACAGCAAGGCCGTGTCCTTCATCGGTGAGTGCCCGCCGCCCGCCGGCGGCAGCGTCCGGCCCAGGGCCCAGCGTGCGGGGCCGGCCCTCCGCGTCTGCGCCCAGGCAGTGCGTGGCGGGACCTCGCCGGCCGCGGGCCCCGGCTCCCGGCCCCCGTGCGGGCGCCCGATGTGGGAGCCTGTCCTCGGCCTCACGGGACAGGTGCGGGGTGGGGCGGGACACCCATCCAGCCTGGGCCCTGCGGGCAGAGGGCGCGGGGGGCTCTGCTGAGCTCCCAGATTCCCCGAGGATGCTGAGCAAGCCCACGGACGTGTGTGTGTGTGTGTGTGTGTGTGTGTGTGTGTGTGTGTGTGCGCGAGTCCGTATGTGTGCGAGGGTGTGCACACGGGCGTGCGAGTGTTCGCACCTGCAGATGAGCTCGTGACACCGCGTGAGCGTGTCTGCACATGTCCGAGTGTGTGCACACGTCCGTGTGGGGCTGCGATGGGCCTGGCCGCCTGCTGCAGGGACGGAGCCCGGCCTGTGGGGACGCTGTGCTCTCCCTGACCCTGCCTGGGGGGTCTGTGCTCCCCGGGGACCTCTGCCTCCCTCTGCCCCCAGCCCTGCCCCCGTCCTCCCTGCAGCCCTGGTGACTCTGGGTGTTCCTAAAAGACAAAGCCACCCCCAGGGCTGCGAGGCCTTCCCTCCTCCCTCCTCCTCCTCCTCCCTCCTCCCCCT
>PVKZ01007967.1:0-18976 GCA_004027375.1 Macroglossus sobrinus | reverse complement strand
CTTCTCTCTCTTCCGTCCTCCTCTCTCTTTCTCCCTCCTTCCCCTTCCTCCCTCCCTTCCTCTCCCTCTTTTCTCTCTCATTCTCAGTTTCCTTCATACATTTCCTTATAGTTCAACATAAGATCCTTCTATCTCTAAACCTATATTTAATTTAGAAACCAATGAGTGGTGGGTGCTCTCCAAATGAACACTATATTGACACAAAGCTAACGTCTGGATGAAAACTGAAAAACACAAAATAGAGCCAGAAAGTATTAAAATACTTAGATATCTGAGGTACCAAGATCCAAGAAATAGGAATATTTTAGGGACATATAAATATAAACTGACGTTCTAGATAATAGATTTTAAAAGAAACCAGGTTAGTTGTATTATCTTGGCTTCACTTATGTCATTTATGCCTTCTATTTTTTCTTTAACTTTGCAATATTTAAGAGTTTTGGTTTCCAAATCAATGTCAATGTTTGTCTTTCAGAAAGTGTAAACATAGCATAATCAATCAATTGATGTCTACACTTTTCATTATTCTATAAAGTTGAGTGCTAAGAATTTTTAGGAGTTTTCTTGTCTTGGGAGAGCCCCCAGAAGTGATTTTCTTTATTTTTTTGAGGGCTAGAAACATTGCTACCATCCTGCTAGTGGCCTAAGAATGAGGCTAATACAGAGCGAGATCAAGAGAATAGCAGGAGGTAGATGCCACTGGATGAAATATACCTTGAAGCCCACCTGATTCCTAGACTTCTAGTTAAGAGAGGCAATCAACAACTTATCTTTCTGACCACTTTGAGTTCGATTTTCTGTTATCTGCAGCCCAAAGTATCTAACTGATATATCCTCAATGATAATTGCTCTTTGAACCAAGCCAAGCTTCAATCTAGTCTCCAACAGAGGCTGAAATTCAGGTGGGGAGGAAATAGAGAAAGCCAGAAATCACAACTATATTAGCATTAATAGCCTCTCCTACTCCAAGCCCACCAAGCCTGCCAAGCCAAGCACTGGACATTCACTGGCCATACTTCACCCTTTGTAGATTGGTACTCACAGCAAGAGACTTGAAACAAAGATATTCAAAGAGCTATAGCTAGTGAAGCTTCTAATTGACTGTGTGACCTTGAGCAAGACACTTAACCTCTCTGAGCCTCCACTTGCCTCAATCCACACCAAACAGATTAAATGAAGATTAATGAAGATTCCTACCTCATACATTCTTCACGGAATTTCTGAGGTCAAATGTAAAGTGATTCTGATGGGCCACAAATCTCAATAGAGAAGTTATTATTATCTTTATCTGATCTATTTTTCATTTTTTTTATCTCCCCAGTCTGCACTCTAGACAATGTTAACATCTGAAAAGTCTACATTTATCTTTATCATGCAATACTAACTCCAATTCAACCTTTATAAGCTATTATTTCTACCTATTTTCCAAATGGATTTGGAGTAGCTTATAATAAAAGGCCAAATATACCAGAATGACAAAATAAGAGTGTAAGGATAAGAGTCAGGAGTCAAGAAAGGAAGATGGGGAATCATTGCACTAGAAAACCCAAGTGAAGAGCTGCTGTAATTGAGCCCGAAAACTTAATTCTTAGCTTCTTAGCAGCCAAAGCAAAAAGTGGAACTTATTTTTAGAGCCAGGCAATGCACTATACTAGGTACTGTAAAAGCTACAAAAATGAGTAAGACATGACTCCTGCCCTCAAAGATTTCACACAATAAGGGAAAAAAATCCGTCAAAAATAATGTGAAGCATTTTTAGCAACACAAGTATTATTATATCTACAGAAAATTCATGGGAGTAGTTAGAAGAGAGGGATTAATTCTGGCTTTGGGAAAAGACTTGGTGAAAGAGAAGATATTTGAACCGGGCCTTAAGTGGGACTGGAATCTGTTCATTGGAGGTTGGTAGAATGGTATTCTGTCATGTGTGAGATACTTGCATACAGCATATTTAAGAAAGAATGAGTAATACTCTTGGTCTAGAGTGTACTGGGGTGCAGATGTGTGTGTGTGTGTGTGCATGCGCACACACACATATGTTCATATGTGTACGTTAGGTATACTGGGAGATAAAGTTAGAGAGGGAGATTGGGGTTTATTTAGAACAGTCCTTGAACGTCATGCTCAGGACTTTGAACTTTATTCTGTAGGAAATGAGGAAAAGTCATTGCAAGCTTTTTGATAGGAAAGTGATATAATCATAGTTCTCCAAATAATACATTTTTTGGTATTTTCTCCCTGGAAATTGAAACTAAAAGTGTGGCTCTACCATAAGCTAATATATTTCCATCAGAAGCTTATCCGTCCCCTGTGCCATTCTGTGTTCACTTGACAATTTTTCATTACATTGATTCTAAGTCAGTTATTCCCAGAGAAAAGACAGAAATTCATCATCTTTCCCTTTATGATTTCCTCCTCTGTCATCAAACACATCAGCAGGCATGAGTTTTATTATAATTCAATTCCCGCCTTCCGCCCACCTTAATTACACGCATTTCCACTTGATAATAATTCACTGGAGTATTCAAGAAGATCAGGAAGTTAAACTTTGTTTGCCTTGGCAACTCTTTTGGGAGAGTTCCTGCATCAGTGCACACTACAGGAAGTCCTGTTTTCTTGCCTTTCCATGAGCAAGAGCAAGAGAGATGCTTTGTGGCCCCAAAGGCTAAGAATTCATCCACCTGATGGAATATGGAATTTGGCATTAGAGGAGCTTTTAGGGATCACCTCTTGTGATATAATGAAAGGAAGAAGTACTGATAATGGTTTCTTGTCAGCACCAGCACCAAGAACCTTGCTTTCCCTTCCTCAAGATGTGAACTTTAAACTCCAATCACTGTCAATAAGGTACAAATGAGTTGAAATTTGTTGACTGATCACTCAGGATCAGAATCCTAGGATAAAACTCAAGTTTGCCCACTTTTTCCATGAATACTTAGCTCATCACTCTTTAACTGAATGAACTACTTGAGCAACCATTAAATTTAAACTTACATAAGGGTCTTTAAAAAGGCTTCTCTGATTCCTTCAGGTTGAGTTAGGTATTTACCCTCCTTTGTGCTCTCATATAATGTTTTGTGCATCTCCTTATTAAATAAATCACATGCTGTTATAATATCTAATATTTGAGGACTTGATGTGCACCATGAATTTTATATTTATTTTCTCATTTGATCTTTCTAATGACATTACAAGGTAGATACTATTATTACTCTATTTTAATGATCAAGAAGATGAAGCAAACCATGGTTAAGTGACATGCCCAAGGTCATACAGCCAATAAGTACTGGAAGTAGACTTTGGTCTCCAATCACCTGACTCCAAGTCTTGCTCTTAAGTTCTCTGATACAATAATATTTCTGTGTCTGCTACTTTTCTACTCTTCCCTGACCCCATCCTGAATGCAGGGTGGGGAAACTGGAGAATTCCCTGGTGAGGACTGGTTTTATACCCTCCCATTATCCTCTTGCCCAGCTCAGTGCATAGTGAAGGACAGGTGCTTAGGCAATGAAAGGTAGCTACATGGATGAATACCTCAGAAAGACAAGTGGTAACTCTTCATCCCAGACTCACTGTTTTGTATGAAATTTATATTTTAATTCTGGTTGAAAACACATCACATCTTCAAGGAGGATGTTTGTATCTCTATTGGAAATTCAGCTACAGATATCTTCCCTATTATGTCAGGTGACCGAATTGTGGGAGAATTTTCACAAAAAGAATATGTAAAGAGAAATTGAAAAAGAAACATTTCTCTAAGCTTTTCCCCAAAGAGACATATCTCCAGCCAGACTGGACATGGACAGTTTTACTTTATTTTGTAAATAAAGGAGACTTGTTTTTGAAACCACATGTCCAAAACTTTGCACAAGCAAGGACGGCTCCTTCTCTCCTTCCCTATTGCTCTCCACTGCTCTCCACCCAGCCCAGCAGAGGAGCCGCCTTGCTAATCTGGCCTGTGGTGGGACCTCCACTCACATGAATCAATCCAAAGGAAATTCTGGCCAGCTCTTTCTTCCTGTTTTGAATGGAGATTTTTTCCAAGTTGCCCCCTAAACTGGTGCCAGGGACCAGACAAAATTTTGACACATGTATGAGGCTGAGGCTTCAAGGAGACATCCAAGCTCAGACGGCACCTGGCTTCTTGGATCTGAGATATAGGAAGTAAACAACTGAAGAATGAATTGTCTTCTAAAGAAGACCATGGCTAATGGCACTAAGAGACTCGGGAGAGCCATCGAAACCGAGGGAGCTGGGCAGAGTCTCAGCCCCCACTGTCTTTTCTCACGATGCCCAGGCACTTTCCTTTCGGAGGTTTGCTCCTTCAGAGGTACAGCTTGATTGCCTCTACATGGGTGGGAGGAAATAAACATGGTAGTTTTAAAGATGAAAGCAGAATTCCTCTCAGGAAAAGAGAGAAAGTTAGGTCTTGAGGATGAGGACCCCCAGGCATAGGAGGAGTGCATTGGGAAGGAGGACAAAGGGAACCACAGAATGTGGTCTCAGTAATAAACAGGAAGTTGAGAGTTAGAAGCCAGAGGAGTAAATCAGATAAGGGAAAAGAGATTGAGATCAACGCAGCGATAGAAATGGGTTCTCCTTCAAGAACGTCCCAGTTCTGGGAACACACAAAGAGCTTCTAAGAACAATGTCTCAAGTTCCATTTTCAGTTATTGGATGAGCTGTGGAGTCATTACCTCTATTGCTTCAAAGCTTCAAGAGATACTTGCTGCCCCACAAGCAGTGGGCCAGCTGTACTCTGGGGAAGAACGAAATTGAAGGTGATAATAAGCAGGAGGTTCTGGAGCAGAAAAGGAGTGGTGGGAATGCAAGGAAGGCAAAACAACAGAGAGGAGCTGTGAAATTCTGCAAAAACAGAAATTTAGTTCAGGGCTGACCATGGAAAATCTGAGCCACCCCAAGAATCACTCCTAGGATGTTGAGAAAAACTCTGTTTCCCTCCATATGTTGGATAAGGGTTTGAGGGAAAAAAAAAAAGATCAAAGGCCAGCAAGTATCCAGCAGGCTGGATGACTAAGGGATATCCATGCAGCTGACGTTTGAATTAAATGTTCATGGCATGATTCTTTAAAATGCTGTAGTGGTTTTTTTTTCTTTTAAATATAATATAGGTATTTTTTCTAGGACTACCATAATTTTGATATGTCTTCTAGGGTTCCAAAAAGCCTAAATAAGAAACTCTGGACTTAGGAGACTCTTAGTTTGCTCCTGATTCATTGTTACAGGGATTCAGTATTAGTGAATCACTATTAGTTGTGACGCAGTCAGTGATTTATTGGTCAGCTTACATCAGATTTGATTCATTTCACCTCTTTACTTATGTGTGTGGCAGGGGGGACAGAGGAGGTAACATTAGCGTCGATAAACAGAACAGCCAGTGTTCCTGTCGAAGAGACATGCTGCCCTCACATAAACGTTCTGGATGAGAGGTCTTTCCGTCCCAGCCCCCTCAGCCACGTGGGATGTGCTTGCCTTTTTATGCTTGTTTTGATGCTCTAATTTCTTCCTCTGCAGCCTACATTCTCCTCATGTTTGGGTGGAGATACACACTAATGAAGAGAGGCAGGAAAATATGGGCTTTGAAGAAGAAATCAAACACTTGAAAACAAGTCATTTCTAAGAGTTCAGATGTTTGTGAAACTTTGAGAGAAATGAAAAAAAAAATAACATATTTTCAGGAGTTGGTTTTTTTCTTTCCTCCAAGTGCCAACCCCTACCCACAATGATCCCCCATTAGTAGATTCCCACTAGGTTCTCAGAAGCCATTTGATGACTGCCTGAACTCTGCAGAGCTGAGGTTGGGGCAGACAGAAGACACAATAAGCATTTCAAAAACATCTCAATGTGATCATCAATGTGTAATATGAGCTGGGGGTTAGTTAAATAAAATGTGAAAGCTGTATTAATGACCCTTTTGGCTAGCCAACATAGCATTTCATTTTCCTTGCCAAGGAGGCAAAGAGAGGGCTGGCAAATAAATTATAGATGAAATCCCCATCATATGTTTATAAATACACTAACATTAGCATTTTACTTCCTCATAAATCTGCGGCAAATACTCAGGCACAAGATAGAAAACCCTGTAAAACAATGATATATTCTCTACTCGCAGGCATTGACTAGTGGCCCATTCACTCCCGGTGCTGTTCTTCAAACACGCTCCCTCCGCTCATGCCCCCTCATTTAAAATCCATTTTAATTTAAAGATGCGCAAGGCAGTGCTCGTGGTACATTTACTCATCCTAGTTATACATCATGGAGCAAGGAAAAGAAAATTGTTTCATCTAGAGATACGGTTCAATGTGGTCACCACTGAACAGTGGAGTAATTACCATATCAGGCCCACTCAAAATGCACTCAGGGTGTTCTGTGACCTATCATTTGCTAATCTGCATAGTGAAGTATAGCTTCATAACTATAAATTGCTGACTTAATTAAAACCAGGACCTTTCTGTCATTTAATTACAGGGAGAAAGGTTATTGCTTAAATGCAATTTTCCAAATGTGATTTCTTAACAGTTATTAACTGCTTCACCATCATTTATTGTTTCAGATTTTTCAATTTGAAAATACTCCCCATGACAGAAGTAATGACTTCATGAAAAACTCAATCTAGAGGGAGGCCAGCCAGCCCATTTGTTTCTCATAAGTGGAGTCGACAGGAAACGGGAAAATGTCACCGAAGGATCTTGGGATGGCTCTCACTTTCGGGGAGTAATTAAAACGCAGAAGGTTATGTCAGAAATGGGGAGAGGTTGTTTGCGGACATTTTAAAGGCAATGCCTCCTTTCCGTCCTAGCTGATAAGTGTGTTCACCTTATGAAATATGGAGATGACAAGGAGGTGGGACTGGACTGTGCTAAGGCCAGCACGGAGCAGTGTGAGCCTCAAGGGGACCAAAGACAGCACTCAGGGTCAGTCAGCTCCTAGGAACCAATCTGCATGTATACGTGCTCTTTGTGAGATCCAGCATCTAGGATTTCTTCTCCCCCAGAATGAGAACCACTCTACAAGTTTGGACATGGTGGGTAGCCACACAATGAAGAGACTAGTTTACATTGTCTTGCATCCTCCATCTTTCTTTAATCATTTAAGGGTGGAATCTTCTCTTTTTCTTCACATTTTAATACATTGCCTGGAGGTCAGGCAGGTAAAGTGGAGTGAAGGTGGCCAACAGAGACGACCTGGACAATTTGGCACTCCCAAAAACACTTCGTCAATAGCAGGGGGTTTAGTTATTGTCTTAATGCCCATTTTCACTAAACGGAGACTTGTGAAGCTGATAAACTCAACCCTTCACTTCCTCTTGTAGCTCATCTCTAGCAGAGAAGCCAAGAATTTAGCTAAGACAGAAATTCTGGTCTTTTCCTAGACCCAGACAGCTCCATGTTAGAAAGTTTACAAAAGGAACAAACGTGCTTTCTGCCTACAGAGACCTGAATACGAGCTCCAGACGGGAACTATCCTGCTTATTGGCTGAAGAGAACTCCCATCAGTTTTCCTTTCACTTTAGAAGGGTTTTGAAGTTAAAACTGCTCAGATGAAGTAAAAATTCACCTAATTTCTATATATTTGAGCCATTTCTTTTGGCTTTATTCATTGTGGCAGATACACAAAAATGACAAATGGAGGTTTCATAAAATCTTAATCTGAATATTAGTAACCCATTATGCTCTTCATCAGCATTGTGCTTTGCAGTTTTCAAAAAATCTTCACACACATTACCAATTTCAGTTCAATTAAGCAAATATTTTAGTAACACAAGTGTGTTAAAAAGGCATGGCTCCTGCTCACATTCAATCAGGGGAAGTCACTTGATCTTTGATCTAATTATCTAAGGTAGCAAGGAAGATGTTTTAAATAAGGCGACACAATTCACTCTTCCCTCCCCCCTTTTTTTCAGAAACAGAAACACATTCAAACTTGATCAAAATAAATAAAAGGGAAGTTCATCATAGACATTTAGAGACTCAAGGAATCCAAGGACAGCCATCAAAGTATGGGAAAGCTGAGATGAAAGTCTGCTTTGCTTCTAGTGGCCACAGGGTCTTCCTCATCTGTTTCTTTAAGGGTTTCTGCCCATACTTTTATCTTTCTAGACCAGTTCCCCTCCTTCCTCATTTCATGCATGGTCCCACATGGCAGCCATCAGAACTCCTCAGCTCCACTACACACCACCAACCACCATCTGTGTCCGTTAGTTCAGATTTCTGGAAGGGATAATCTGGTTGTCTGAATACTTCCCTTTAAAAAAAAAATAGCACCTCATGAATCACTGGATAGCTGGGCTTTTGGATAGGACAAGCCATAACACACTTATATAGGACAGTGGGTCAAGAATTATGATCTTCATTTGAGAGCCAAGGTAACTAACCCTCGGAGAGCTTAAGTAACCTGCTGATGTTCACATGGCATTTATGCAGCTAAGTCATGTATCCATTCTCTCCCAGTCAGTGCTTTTTCCAGGGGCTAGAAATATTGAACTCATTTAAATGAGATAACTATCACACATCTACATACAGCTATAGATTTTTATATTTGTTATATTTCATATTAGTGATAAACATTAATACTTGCCCCCTAACAATTGAAAACAGTACAAATCTTTCAGTAAAGGGAGAAATTCTGTTTTATAAGAAGAAAAATTATTTCCATTTGGAAGTTAATATAACTAGAGCTCTTATTTGTACCCTATTAACCAATCTATTGACAATATCACTTAATCAGAGAGATGGGGGAGGATGGAGAGTAACAATTCCTAGTGCACATTCAAGATTTTAACTTGGAAGCCAGATGCTACATTATTTTACATGCTAAATGCACATCAGTGACAGAACTCGTTTTATTTTTGCCATAAATGTTTTATGTGGCAGCCTCATATTTTTGTCTAAAAATCAGTCTCTAGCATGAATGGGATCCAAAAGCACCCTAGATGACTTGTTTTGAATCTGGACAGAAAAAAATGATTTGAATTTCACCCCATTATCACCACCACCACCAGAAAAGATGTGGTTTTGAAGTAATATTGCCCTACATTTTATGAAATGACTGGTCATCGAGGATAAAATGTACGATTTACACAGAGGCAAGGGAAGACAATTTCTGGATGTGTGTGCTGCTGGCTTTTTTATTGGAAGCTATCTCAGTTTGGTCTACCACATTGTGGCTTTATAGCAGCAACCAGAACCACAGGGAACCACAAAACCACACAAGCCTTGAGCACATGGGTCATTTTTGTACTAACCCTGCGATTTAAAGAGATTGTCTGCTCACTCAAACCCGCTGCAATTAGACAACTACACTGACTGATTCTGGACTAATTTCTTTTCCACCCCCACATGTCAGTCTGGTTCTTTCATTGTTGTTAGGAAATTTTTGTTGTTGTTGTTGTAAAGCTTTACTGTGATATTATCCACATACTCTACAATTCACCCACTTGATGAGTACCATTCAATGGCTTTTAGTATATTCACAGAATTGTGCAATCATCGCCACAGTCGATTTTAGAACATTTCACCACCCCAAAATAAACCTTGAATCTCTTAGCAGCTTTCGTAACCCTAGGCAACCACAAATCTGATTTCTGTCCCTAAAGATTTGTCTATTCTGGACATTTCATATAAATGGAATCATATTATTTGTGCCCTTTTATGACTGGCTTTTTTCACGTCACATAATATTCTCTAGGTTCATCCTTGCTATAGCATGTATCAGTACTTTATTTCTTTTTATGACTGAATAATATTCCATTGTATGGACATGCCAATTTTATATTTATCCATTCATCAGTTAGTGGACACTTGGGTTGTTCCCATTTTTCATCTATTACAAATAATGCTGCCATGAACATTCATGTATAAGATTTATATGAACATATGTTTTCAGTTCTCTTGAGTACATACCTAGAAATGATGAGGATTACATTAAAACTGCACAACAAAATGCCCTGAAATTATTATGCATCTCCCTCTCTCTTTCTACTCCTACCTATATAGAAGGGCCTTCAAAGGTCTTCCCTTCCACTAAATATCCCAAAAGACTGTGTAAAACTCACAGCTGTAAAAGGCTCTTTCTTCTCCTCCACCTTTCTTTCTTTTCTTATTATTTTCTTCTGGTCTATAGTTCCTTGTCCTTCCAACTTAAATTTTGCTGCCTCACTTGCTTCTACATTTTTCCTACTACTTCCCTTTATCTGCAAACAGCTGTGGCTGGGGGTGCTCAAAAGCACATACGTATGTACGTACATGTGTGTGGCGGCTACTGCTGCCCAGGGGCGGGGAGCGGTGGGATGGAGAGTGAGCAGAAAACACTAAGGATACTCTAATTAGGCTCCTTCTGGTCACTTTAACATTGTGATATATTTGAACACAAATCCAGCTCTGATGAAATATCTTAAAAAGTAATATACATTTTACTTAAGGATCTGGAAGGGCCATCGAGGGAGAGAACTGCAAAGAACTACATGACCTCTGGCCAGTGTCCTAATGTATCTCTTCACTCATTTTTTTTCCAGCAGAATCAAGTTGGCATGACAGCTGCTCCCTGTCTCTCCTTTACCTTCCCACACATCTGTGGATTCTTATATGTGAATGTCTTGAATCCCATCACATGTATAAAATAATGGTATTGGGCTAAGCAGTCTCTTCCATCTGAGAAAAAAAATGATTCGGTGAAATCTGTGTTCTTGAAGTGTAAGCACTTTACAAGGGGAAATGTGTATCTTGAAGAAACTAAACTGTAGAAACCATGCCTTTTCTCCTTCACCAGCAGGTAAGTCCTAAGTCTAGGGTAGTGAAGAGAGGTGACATGGAGAGAGGTGACAGGGGAGCTTGCAAATTTGAGCCCCGATCTCAGAAAATGCCAAATCCTTTCCCCTTGGGAAGAAGATGCCACGATTTTTTATGTGTCCAACATCTCTCACCCGCCTAACCTCTTCTAATAATAGATCTTGCTCTTCTTGTGCCAGTCATAACCTTTCACTGTTTGGTGGCAATAACTGACCAAAGAAGGTGGCCAAGTGACTCAAGGCCAGTCAGAGTGTATTCTTGGGAATTTTTCCAAATATAATCTGGAGAAATAGCTCTTTTTCATCTTTGGTAGCAAACTGAAAAGATGTAAACCTGGAGAAGCCCAAGGTCATGGCTCTTGTCACATGGAGAATCTGGTCCAGCGAGTAAAGACAACGTGCAGGGAGAAGCAGAAAAGGAAGGAAAGGAACCTTTCCTGGAGGAGGTCCTCCCACTCTGGAGTTCCTGGATCCCAGCTTCCCTGAGCGTGGACACACTCTACTTTTTCCACAGGTTGAGTCTATGAACTAATAAAATTCACTTTTTTTGCATAAGTCAATTTAGATTGAGTTTGAGTCACTTGCATCCAAAGAGCCCTGCTATTTAGGGACAGCACTAAGAGTCAGCAGTTAGCGTGTGCAAAGGAATTGGAGGCTCTAGACACATGCTATGGACTCTTCTATTTGCTTGAAGAATGTAGCACAGTTATAGCTTTTTACTCCTGTCTTGGCTTTCTCTGGACACTTAGATAAAATATTGAATGACTCACTATCTTCCATCTCTTCTCTGTCCAGTTCCTTGAAAGCGACCTCTGTCTTGTATTGGGAGCAGTATTCTATGCATCCTCATTGTCTACAAGTTAGAGGGTGTTTGTAACTTCCACAAATTGCAAATTCAGACTGCTTTCCTTCACTTTCTGATAATGTCATTTAACGTTGCATTTCATATATTACACATTAACCACAGATAAGGTATTAGTCTAACGAAGACTAAGACTACAAAATGATCTTTTAAGACCAAGTGCTTTGACAGTTCAAAGCTATTTATACGTCAGTTTGCAGTCTTTGAAATATATATCCATATACTATTGTTTTGATTTATGACCCAACTCCTTAATCTAAGGAATTAGTATTTTTTAAAAAAGAAAGTGTTCAATCCTCTTCTACGTTCTTTTTACCCTGAATCTCAGTAATAGGAGGTGAGGTTTGGGAAAGTTTCTTTATCACCAACTATGTCACTGAGACAGGATAGAAAATGGGTTCAAGTTATACCAGTGTCTCCATATTAAACTTGGAAGGTGACTATAACTACACTTGGCATCATTCTAATATATTATTTGGGTGAGTCTGCACTTTGCCCCCATAGCAAAGTTTTGTTAAGTTCAAAAACTCTACTTCAGGGAGCTCAGTTCTAAGGAGAAACATAATATCAGAAAGCACTTAATGATACTAATAATGGCTAATGTTTTAAAAGCACCTACTATGGGTTAATACTCGTACCACTTTTATGTGAAATTTCAGCTTTATTGGTCTTCTTCCCTTGAACTTACTGGAGCTATCTTTGCCTTTGCAGCTTTGCACTGTTTCTTTTGCCTGGAATGTTCTTCCCCTGGTTCCTTCATGATACTGAGGTCTTCTGCACAAATGTCATCTCCCTGAAGAAGCCTTCTATACTACCCTGTTCCAGTTCCAGTTCTCTATTGCTATATATCCCTAAAACAGTGCTTAACACAGTAATAATAATTTATTTGGTTCAGAAATTTGAGAGGATGGGACCTCAGCTCAACAACTCTCACTCTGGATCTCTCAAGTGGTTGTATGCCAATGGGTATCTCAAAGACTTCATCCTACATTTGCTGCCTGGGCTGAGAAGATCCTAACAGCTAGCAGCCAGCACAGCTAGCTGCTTAGGCATTTCTCTCTGTGTCGTCTCCCTGAGTTGTCTCTCTATATTGTGGCATCACAGCAATTGAATTTCTTACATTCAACTAAAGACTCTTAGAGTGAGGGCTCCAAGAAAAAAAAAGCAGAAACTGCTTGGAGTATCACTCTTCTGCATCTTATTCTTCCAGGCAGTTGCAAAGCCACCCGGGTGCAAGGGAAAGGGACCTAGACTCTATCTCTTAATGGGAGGAGTGTCAAAGATTTTGCAGACTTGTTTTAAAACTGCCACATATCTACGGCCATGATACCCTGAACAAGCCCGATCCCATATGATCTCGGAGGCTAAGCAAGTTCGAGCCTGGTTAGTACTTAGATGGGAGACCACCTAGAAAGACCAGGTGCTGTGGGCATAAAATAATAAAAATAAGAGATTGTAAGATGACAAGGTCCTTGCAATTTGTGAGGTCAACCAAGGGTTGCCTTGCCTAAAAAAAAAAAAAAGAAAAAAGAAAAAAATGAAAACTGCTACATATCGTATATAAAAATAGCCTCCTAAGCATTCTATCACCTCACTTTATTATAATTCTTTGCATAGTATGTATTCCAATCTGATATATTTTCTTATTGGTTAATTATTTCTCTAACTCGCAAAAGCATGCAGATTGTGAGAATAGAGGCCTGGTGTCTTATTCAACACTGCATCTCCTGTGTTTAGTAGAGCAATGCCTAGCACTTAGTAGACAATAAATATATATCAAATGAATGAATGAAAGGTAAAAGGGCTATTCTGAAATGACCATCTCAATGAGATTAATATTTGTGGGCTCCAGTTTGAATGAAGATGGATCCTCCTCTCCTTTCTTTTTCCATGCTCTTCTTTTCACTTCCTTTCTTCCTCCCCTGCAGAAACAATTATAAATCCCTGATAAGACAGTATTTCAAACCTGGAATCCTTAGCAGAATTGTGATCCATCTGAGCCAGCTTTTCCCACCTCATTTTTTATGAGAACACACACACCCAACCATAGTGACTTCATCATTTAGATATGCCAAGGATACTTATACGATCCTTGCTTATTTTACAGAGCATAGATTGCCTTGGATCTATGTTTTATTTCTGGTTTTTGTTGTTCAGTTTGTTTTGCTTCGTTTTTTGCTTTTTTTCCAGCCAGACAAGCTGAGACCAGGTCTGTTTCCATCTAGGGCTATTCATCAGTCTACCCTTTTCAACATTTCTGTCCCTGAGATTCAGCTAGAAATTTTACTAGCTTTAACATTCTAACTACGTGTCATTGCCACTATTGTCTCTTGTCACAATCCTAATTCTATGTTCTTCTGATAATAAAACTTCATTAGTGTCTGCACCTCCTTTCCCTTACCTTTGAAATACTGTCTTCTGCTGAAACGATTAGCAATGCTCTGCGTCATATCGTTTGGCTGTCTGACAGCCATTGTGAGTGAGCTAAACTGTGAGAAAATGAAAATTCTGTCAATTTCTATTACCGTCAAATAGAGATATTTACTTGTACAAATATTAAAGGTTATTTAAAGATGTAAACTGACTTCATTTCATTAGAGGTTTGCATAAGGTAATAATTTAAAACAAGTACCCAGCCTCATTTGAATAAATTACCAATTCATTTTCTGAAAGAAAAATGCCACTTCTCTGGGCTGTGTTTTTAACTGCTCTCAATGGTAGAAGATGAAAACAAAAACCTATGAATATTTCAGAACAATAAATGTTCAAATTCTTTTATTGTTTAACATAAATCATACAATGGGTTTTTGTTCTAGAAACTTGAGTGGCCCAGCCAGATGAGACAGTGAAATATCACTGACATCAACATGGGTCTTTAAAAGGGGGTAGCAGCAACTGTGGTTAAATCCTCCTGAATTCAAGTTCTAGGAATTTACCCTAATAAAAAAATCAGGATGTGTGCAAATATTTATGTACAAGGATGTTCATCCCAGTGTCATTTATAATGGGAGAGAGAGAGAAAGAGAGCGAGAGGGAGAGAGAGAGAGAGAGAGAGAGAGAGAGAGAGAGAGAGAGAGAGAGAGAGAGAGAGAGAGATTGATTCAGGATTCAAGCATTGATTGTATGTCATTAGAGTATAGCTATTTGATGGTCTGGAGTAAAGATAATTAAAAATTATATTGTAGAAAAAATTTATGATGATACATGAAAACGTTTATTCTATTAAAAGTTTGTAAAGGTAAACTATAAAAACATATATCCTATAATATCATTTAGGAAAAAGATAAGCATCTATATTTGCATTGAAAAAGACTAAAATAAAATAGATCAAAATGGTAACTCAGCAGTGGGATTATTGGTGATTTTCAGTCTTATGTTTTTCTAATGGGAAAAATATCAGTAATCCAATATTATTCAATCATTTGGAACGTGATGGTGCTGTGACATCATTATTTTGGCTTAGCTGAATCAGCTCCTTTTTTCTTCTGGTACAATAGGGAACATCCCTGGCCGATTTAGTGCCTAACTGCTAACGCTATGGATATTGGCTAAGAAGATGCGCAGTAAATTGGTCTGATAGTGTATGGGAAGTTCTTTATGCTTCCAAGACTTGACACCCTGGGATCCA
Source organism: Macroglossus sobrinus (assembly GCA_004027375.1). Classification (NCBI taxonomy): domain Eukaryota; kingdom Metazoa; phylum Chordata; class Mammalia; order Chiroptera; family Pteropodidae; genus Macroglossus; species Macroglossus sobrinus. Next base: position 3,679 of record PVKZ01007967.1, on the reverse strand, counting down.
TCCTTCCGACTCATGACCTTCAATATGAAACCAGTAAGGCACTGTCCAATTGTTAAAGCGTTTCTTTTAAAACTCTCAGAAGACTTTTTCTTTTTAAAGAGTGAATTAGTAAGAATTAGTTGGGTTTGTGTGTCACAGCATTCCCCTACCTCTCAACCTTCACCCTCCCCAGAACACAAAAGGGTAGTTTTCTCACTTTTAGGAAGTCCAAAGCCGGTAAGGCATTCTGAGGGTTGGAGAGTTCAGCGACTTCGATCTTGTTGCTTTACTGTCCTCAGCACATTGATGGCCCCTCATAGTCCAAGCTCCAGCTATGGCAGAACACTCCAGCAGGCAGGAAGGCAGTAGAAAATGTGGGCATGCCCCTACTTTAAAATCTCAGGCAAGAAAGACTTCATTAGCCAGAATTTGGTCACATGGCCACTACAGGGAGTGTTGTGGGAACGTGGGAAATGTAGTTTTTATTCCACCTGGCTTCACTATAAGTAAGGAAAAAAGAGAAAATAGATACTGGAGGGTAAGTAGTAGCTTCCCCCAACCCCCACCACCTAAAAAAATTATATATATGGGCATCACAGGATGTCACTAAACAGAGAAGACAAACCAAGTGAATATAGCTATTTCAACACTTTTTGCATTCATTCAACCCCAAAAGCATTTCCTAGTGCTTGCATTTATTTGAAAACAGTCTACATGCTGCAGAATTCCGAGATATGGTCTCTCGGGAAGAAGTAAAACAGCTGCAGCGAATAAAGCAGATGGGAATTAAGAATGTTGGAGAACCTCCAAAACAGGATGCATTGTCCACTAAGTGCCCACTCTACAAAGAATGTATGCTCCAAAATAGAAACTTTATGAAACTTTGAAGCATTTGACTAATGTAAACCTTCATGAATAATGCAAGGCTGTGTACCAGGCTTGATGTGAATCAGTGAGAAGAGAAAGATTAGCATGTTCATCTTATCTTAAAAAAAAAAATTACAAGAAATTCACAGAAGAAACTCAGGCACTTGGGGATGAGGGTGTGACTATTGAAATGGCTGCTGACTGACATGCTCCTTGGTGGACCTCAGAGCAACCACCAGCCCGCTTGCCAAGGAGATTAGTCCTGGAGGGCAGGCACAGTTTGCACGCCTCAGGGCTCCGCAGCCCTATATGCCACTGGGTAGAACAGTCAGGGCCGGTTGTGTATATGTGACTGCAGGTGGGACCCAAATACTCTTCTTCACCCTGTAAATATCCCTCCCACCTACAGGATGCTGCAGCTAGACAGTTCTCCATTAGACGTTCTGTCCTACGTGTTAATGAATTATCTTCTGTAGAAATACAAAAATCTCTGGGAGGGACTGCAGAGAGTTCCAAGACACAACTCTTTCTATTCTGCCTCTAAAAAAATCTTTTACAAGTTTTACTATGAAATTTTTCAGATTTACAAGAGGTAAAGTATCACCCAATACCCAGTTTAATATATAAAATATTACCACTGGAGCTCTGATCTCTTTGATCTGTTCTATGATTACAGCTCCTTCCCCATCCTTAGAAGTAATTGCCATCTTGGATATAATGTGATGTATTGTATTCTCCCAAGCAAGAGAGTCACATGAATTTATCATCTTCATCCATTTCCATACATCTTGCCCTTCTACTGGTTTGGACCATTATCATTTTTCACCAAAGCTATTCAGTCAGCACACACTGAGCACCTACCCTAAGACAGACACCATAACAACAGTCGCCTAGCCTCCAGCATTTTCCTCCATCCCATTCATCTCCCACATTGCAGCCACAATGTTCTTTCCAGCCTATGAACTTCAAATGGCTTCCTACTGCCAGTAGCTCTGGTAATGGCACCCATAGCCACTATTTCAGTCCGATCTATAATTATGTTTCTCCTTTCCTGGTCTGGCACCCTCATAATCTACCCCTACTCCCATGGATAAGAGAGACAGGCAGGGTTTTTTTGTTTTTTTTTTTTTCAGGGCGGTTGTAAACACCCTCGTTCTTGGACAGAGAGAGCCAGGAATGTAAAGCCCTGAGCCTGTCATTGTCTTTCTGTAATCTCTCGAGTTCTGTTAGATGAAGCCAGCTCACCCCACTGTGTGGCTGGCAGTAGACATCCCTCCTCTGTTGTGGGGAGAATGTACGAAAGGTGGAGATGGTGCAACTGCAGAGTCTGCGCTGGTCTGATGTAGGTCTGCGGCTCAGCTTGGGGCATTGACACTATGGGAGAACACAAACCCATGCTGCCAGATGTTCCAGCTTCTTTTAAGACAAGCTAGAAACCTTTTCTGTTTTGTTTTACTAAGCAATTGCTGTACACAGAGACTTGGGACTCTAAGAGCTGGTGATCTTGAGCAAGATCATTTGTTCTTCTCAAGCTCAGTGTTCTCAGCTGTCCAGTAAAAGAAAAGAAAAAAAGAAGTACTATATCTTTTAAGGGTTTTGTGATGCTCGCCTGTGATAGTTCATGCAGGATTTTTAGAAAGGAGCCAGGCTGGCACAGGGTAAGTAATCAGTAATCGTTAGCTTTTTGTTTTTTACTGGTCGCTGGAGGAGGCACTAGATTGGGATCCCATCTGTCTTGCCCAACTTGATTCGGAGCACAGAGTGTTCCGTCTTCCAAGGCAGGGACAGACGAGCCTACTGGAAGAGAGAGCCAGGGCCCGCTGGAAGTCTCTGGAGCTCTATGTGCAGGGATGAGAGAGGCAAGAGATACTGCAAGGAATTGGCCTAAATCACATCTACTGCAGACCTTTTCTGCTAGAGGGAAAATAAATAAATATAAAAAACAAGAAGGAAGGGAAGAAGGAATAAAAGAGAAAAAGAAAGAAAAAAGGAGAGAAATAAAACTTAGTAAAAACTCAAACTATAGTCAACATTGTAGTTAATATATTTAGAAGAGGCTCTAAAATTCTGCTGTAGAGATATAAAACACTGCTAAGCAAAGGAGATTACAATTAATGATATTTAAAGATACTTAAAACATATTGTTAAGTTTAAAAATCAAGCTATAAAACAATGTGTATTGAATGAGACTAAGAGTGTATATGAATTTATATATATCCAACTAGAAAAAAGACTGGAAGGATAGCCAACAAAATATGGTAATCTCTGGGTGACAGGATTGTGAGTGATTTTTATGTTTTGTCTCGCTTGTATGAATGATCTTTAATAAATCTGTGTAACTTGTGTAATAAGGCAAAATGACGTGTGTTAAAAACCACCATTAGGTTTGCGAAGCTGCTAGTTACAGCCAAATCAAGAGTTTCAGATTCTTTTTCTAAACTTCCAGCAGGTGGCGCAATGGCGATGTCGGCCTCTGGCCGTTTCACTGCAGGATTAATAGAATCTCAGATGCTTAGCTACGTTCTGGCCAGGGCTGCCCATGAAGCAGAGGGCATGGCCCCTGGTGGAGAGGGGGCAGTTAGAAGAAACCACCTAGACCCACAAGCCGCCAGCACACAGATTGCCAGCTTCAAGGTTCCATTTTTCCCACACCAGGAGAAATAACATTGTTAGAAATGCAATGAGATGCTGTTTCTCTCCCTCCCTCCATTCACTTCCTCCCCATAATTTGGCCTGGGAGAAAAATTCAAATTGTTTTTTTTGGTGGACATTTCTGGATTGGAGTGGATTTGCAGCATACCCAGTCCTAATGATTTTGAAGTCAACGTGCCCT
>PVKZ01007966.1:0-19071 GCA_004027375.1 Macroglossus sobrinus | reverse complement strand
GTTCACGGAAAATGTTAGCCTTGAGAATTAAAGGACATACAGCCTCTTGTAAAACCCACCTGGGCATGAGCCATATGGACAGAAGCTCTACAACAGGGAAAGATCAACTGAGATCTCAGGACTGGTCACACTCACAGTTTGCCCACATATGGTAGAACACTGCTGAAGGATAGACAAAGGTAAGAGTTCCCATCTTTCTTTGGTTGGGGGTGACAGGTTGGTGAGTTGTTTAGCTACCAGCGAAGCACAGGTGCCTGGTGCTTCTTGAGCTATCTTCAGGTCCTCTGCTGAGGACCCCACCTGCACATATGAAAACCATATGTTCTTTTGTGAGCAGGCTTCTCTTCAGACATGCAAGCAAACATGACATCCCTGACACTAAGACCAATCACTGGCATTCCCGTTGAATCCTACTAACTGGATAACCTAGCTCCCACGGAAAATCATCTTCAGCCTTGCATTTAAGTATTTGGATCCAAGGCAGAAAGTCTTCTTGAGGTTTAGACCTTGCCGATCCAGGAGGATATTCCGAAAGACAGCTTTCTACAAGCAGAAGATCAAGGGTGAGCTGTAACTAGGAGATGAAGTCCTGAAGAAAGAAGGCAGATGTGCAGAGTCTAAAGCAAATCTTAGTAGTTTGCCATACAAAAGTTTTGTAGTATATTTCCCAGCTTCTTTCTTTAAATTGATGTAAAATACACATAACATAAAATTTACATTTTATCACCTAAAGTATATGATTCAGTGACATTTAGTACATGCACAATGTTTTGCAGCCATCACCACTATTGTTCCAGAGCAATTCCATCACCCTAGAGGGAAACTGCTCACTCATTAGGCAGTCAGCCCCCATCCCTGCCTACCCCCAGCCCATGAAAACCACTAATCTGCTTTTTTTCTAAATATATTTGCTTCTTCTGGATATTTCATATAAAAGGAATCATACAATATGTAGCCTTTTGTGTCTAGTTTCTTTCACTCACAGTTTTCAAGATTCATCCTCATTGCAGCATGTATAACTACTTCATTTTATGGCTAAATAATATTCCATTGTATAGCTATATCAAAATTTCTTTATCCTTTCATCAGCTGATGGACATTTGGAAGTCCTGGCTTTTCTGCATGTCTGATGTTTTTGGCCCAATTGACAGCTGTTGATTCATTGGCCTTTAAATATTCTTGATAAATGCCCTTTGTCTTAGCTCCTTCTGCAGCCTGAGAGAGTTCTCAGTTAGGTGAAATAAAGATAAGACATATACATTCATCCTGTAGGGAGCCACCTGACAGATCAAACCAGAAAATCACAATTATTATGTGTGTGTGTGTGTGTGTGTGTGTGTGTGTTGGTTTTTTGTTTTGTTTTGTTTTTGCTAGAAATGCAGTTTTAATTTAATTTTATTATTAATTTCAAGAATACAGTACATTGGTTAGACATTTATATAGTTTGTAAACCAATCCCCCTAATTGCTCTTTCTCTCCTCTGGCTCGCCACATAGCCAATATATTAATGCTATCTGCATTCCCTCTGCCGTACTCTCCATCCCCATGACCATCTATCAATTACTGATTTGTACTTCTTTAACTCCATTTTCCCAGTCCCCCAACCACCTACTCCTCTGTCTTTCACCAAATTGTCCACTATATTTGTGAGTCTGCTTTTGATTAGTTTGTTCTTTTCGTTTCTTAGATGCTGCATATAAGTGAAATCATATGGTATTTATCTTTCTCTGTCTGACTTATTTCATTTAGCTCTAGGTCCATCCATGTTGTTGTGAATGGTAGGATTTCATTTTTTAAGGGTTGATTAACAGTCCATTATATATGTGAACCATAACTTCTTTATTCGGTATCTGTCGATGGGCATTTAGATTGCTTCCATATCTTGGCTATTGTAAATTGTGCTGCCATGAACATAGGGGTGCATAGATCTTTATGAATTACTGTTCTGGTTTTCTTTGGATGAATACCCAGAAGTGCAATTGTTGGGTCAAAAGGTAGATCAATTTTTAATTTTTTGAGAAACCTCCAGACTATTTTCTATAGCGGTTATACCAATTTGCAATCCCACCAACAGTGTTTGAGGGTTCCCTTTTCTCCACGTCCTCGCCAATACATGTTGTTCTTTGATTTATTGATGATAGCCATTCTGAAAGGTTTCAGATGATATCTTGTGATTTTAATTTGCATTTTGCATTTTTCTGATGATATTTTCACTTTTATTGGCCATCTGTATTTCCTTTTTGGAGAAATATCTGTTCAGGTCTTCTGCTCATTTTTTACTTAGATTGTTTGGGGTTTTTTGTTGTTGTTGAGTTGTATGAGTTCTTTATATATTTTGGATATTAACCTCTTATCAAATGCATCATAAGTGAATATCTTCTCCCATTCGGTTGGTTGTCTTTTCGTTTTGTTGATGGTTTCCTTTGCTGTACATATAGTCCCAACATTTATTTTTTCTTGCCTGAGGAGATATGTCTGAAAAGAAATTACTGGTAGCAATATCAAAGATTTTACTGCCTAAGTTTTCTTCTAGAAGTTTTATGGTTTTAAATCTTACATTTAAGCCTTCAATTCATTTTGAGTCTATTCTTGTATACAGTATAAGAAGGTAATCCAGTTTCTTTTTTTTTTTGCATATCTCTGTCCAGTTTTCCCAGCATCATTTATTGAAGAGACTGTCTTTACCCCATTGTATATTTTTGCCTCCTTTGTCATATATTAAGTGAGCATATAGACGTGGATTTATTTCTAGTCTCTCTATTCTGTTCCATTGATCAATGCATCTGTTTTTATGCCAGTACAATGCTGTTTTGATTACTGTAGCCTCATAGTATAGTTTAATATCAGATAATGTGATGCCTCTAACTTTGTTCTTCTTTTTCGAGATTGCTGTGGCTATTTGCAGTCTTTTATGGTTCCATATAAATTTTAGGATTATTTGTTCTAGCTCTATGAAAAATACCATTGGTATTTTAATAGAGATTTCATTGAATCTACAGATTGCTTTGGGTAGTATGGCCATTTTAATGATGTTGATCCTTCTTACCCATGAGCACGTCATGTGCTTTCATTTATTTGTATCTTTGTCAATTTCTTTTTTCAGTGACTTATAATTTTCTGAGAAAAGGTTTTTTACCTACTTGGTTAATTTGATTTCCAGGTATTTTAGTTTTTGATGCAATTGTAAGTAGGATTGTTTTCTTCAATTCTGAAAGTTCATCATTGGTGTATAAAAATGCTACTGACTTCTGAATATTAATTTTGTATCCTGTTACTTTACTGAATTCATGAAAATCACAATTCTTTACGCAGGAAAGGTGGCGCTCACTTACAGGCTGCACAGGAGGAGGGCTCAACAAAGGGACAATTACAGCTCTCCCTCCAGCCCTCGCCCTGAAGCCATGCAATCAAGACTTTCCCTGTATGTCTCTGGCACCTCCTAAGGTGTTATCCCTCCACCTCAGCCTAGGTGCACCTATGATACGTGTTTTTAAAATAGAGGTTAAACTTTGGTTTGAATGAAAAATGTCTCTCAGTCTACCTATATTTCTCAAGGAAAAGGACGAAAAAAATTCAAAATTTGAGGAACTACGATAATCACAAACTACTTCCATAACTGCTGAAGATCCTCTTCAAAACTTGTACTAAGAGGGTGGCTCCATAGTGTAGTGGTTAGCACACCTGCTTTATGCGCAGAAGGTCCAGGGTTCACGCCCCAGGTGGAGCCATGGACCATACCCCGAGTACACCAGGTCCCCCAAGTGCACTGGGGGTGCCACGCCCCAGGGGCGCCATGTCCCAAGTGCCACAGCGAGCATGTGGAAGGAGATGCCCCGCTTTCAGAGATCCAGTTCTTAAGGGTAAACGGCAACATCCATAGGTCAGGGGTAGAAGTTGGTGGTAGCGGGGGGCAGAAATTAAGGAGGGGAAAAAAACAAACTTATACTAAGCATCTCAAGGAGTTCATCAAAATGTCTGAAATATGGTGGTTCAAGACTGTTCTACTGCTATATGTGTTATGTCCCAGTTGAAAATGTATGCATGGAACAGATGCCACTTGTGAAGCTTCCCTGAAGACTGACATCATTAAACATCCAAATAAAACAGATGGCAAAAGTACTCCTATACATGCAAAACCCTTAGCACCTGAATTTGTAAATATTTACATGTACCCTTGTATTGCAGAATATGAAGAAAAGTTACATGAAGTTGTGTTTGTTTTTCCTGGACCTAAGTCTATCTTAATAAAAGATGTTTCTTTTCATCTGCAAAAAGGATGAAAAATAATGTAAGAAGCAAAAATAATGACCCTGAGCCATCTATTAAATGCAAGAAAACTGAAGAATGACAGCAAGTGCAAAGTGACAACTCTGAAAAAAAAAAGATTATATTTATAGATAGCACATGGAACCAAACAAAATATTCACTGACGGTAGACTTTAAGGCTTGTTACAAGTTGAGTTTAAAACAAGAAAAACTTGCTTCTGGAGCTATTGAAAAGGAAAGTCAGATACCTTCCTTTCCATAAGTGAAGCCATTTACCACTTTCTGGTAGACTACCATGCTGATATATTAAAATAGAAATACAAAGGACAATATGACAATCTTTTATTTTTCTACTCTTTTGTGTACCAGTTGATAAAGAATGTTAAATGCTCAGGAGACAAGAAAACTTAGTTTTTAAAAAGCCGCTGAAGTCATTTTATTTTGCTAAAATCAATAAACTTCTAATTGTGCTTTGTTTATACCTTGGGAAAAAAAAGAAAAATCACAATTTTTTGACAACAGTGTTCACTCTGATCCCTCTAGTAGAAAAATTTCACACTAGAAGCACTGTCTTCAAGGTCACAGCTCTGCTGGGGAAAGGGTAATGGGTCAAGGGTAACTCAAGGTACTATGAAGCTCTCCTATTGAATTTCTGTTGCCTTTTTTTGTTGTAGCACTTATGTGGTATCTATGAACACTCCATTACTTTCCAGAGTTCTGACAGAGTTGATCCTGACAGATTTTGCAAGGTTTTTCATTGTTCTGTGTAAGGATAGACTGTTAAAATCTCCTATACCACCATCTTTTTTAATGTCACTCCCTTCAGCCTCCTTTGAATTCTACTTATGCATCACAATTCCTGGCCTTCTAACAACTTGCATGAAACTCATTCATTTGGTAAATGTTGATTAAATACGAACTTTATTCTGAGTACTATGTGTAAAAATTGGAGTCCGAACTAAAAGTGCAAACTCAGCCCTCAAAGGATGGCACAATGGGGGTGGGAAGATAGGTAAAGAAATTATAACACAATATGTTAAGTATTTTATTTATATTATTTCTGTGCTTTGAACTCCACATTATTAATATTTTATAAATACAGCATTGATTTATATAGACTTGCCATTACCAATGAACTTTTCTGCTTGCTTTCTTATATATCTCTTTAAACTTTTTAGATACCTTTAGTGTAGGTATTTTGCTAATAAACGAATGGTGTTATTTACATGTAAGTGTCTTTCTTTTACTTGAAAAATCAATTTTCCAGTCCCAAATTCTTAATTAGACATTGGTTTTCCCTCAGCCTTTGATGAGGATATTTCACTGTCTTCTGGCTGCCGATTATAGAGGGGGGGGGGGAGTCAGCTGCATTGTAACTGTAGTTTCTTTTTAGATGATCTGTTTTTCTTCTGTGGATACTTTTAAGATCATTTGTCTTTATTGTCTCACGTTCCAGTGAAATGTGAATCATCATGGATCTCTCTGTATTCATAGTGCTCTGTAATCATTTGCTTAATCCTTAGCTATAATTTCTTTACACAATGCCTCCTTCCATGCAGGATTCCCTTTTCTCCTTTGGAGACTAACTAGACTAATGTGAAAGCTCTTCATTCAAACACCATATATGCTGTAGTAGGCAGAATAATGATTCCACAAACACATCCAAGCCATTGTCCCTCAGAACCTGTGAATATGTTACCATGCACAGCAGCGGGGATTTCGCAGATGTGATTAAAGGCATGGACCTTGGAATGAAGAGATCATCCTGATAATGGGGGATGAGGCTAATCTAATCACACGGGCCCTCTGTAGAAAATCCTGCAGTTCTGGAGAGAGGCTAAGTGACACCATCCAACAAGGCATCTTCCCCACTTGCATTACATGCAGCCCCCACCACATGGATACTCTCTGCTGGGCATCCACATGTACACCAGTATCTTAACACGCTCTGCCCATGGCCAGAGATCTATGAACATATCTCTCCTTCATCTCTCTACTTTCCAGCTTTATTTTCCTCAAGTTCCTGACCTCCCAGCCAACCCATTAGCCACTTGATTCATTCATGCACTATTCAGGGGTGTCTTTCATGCTGTTCCCTCCCAGGGATCTGTTTGGGTTTCGATTCCTGTTCCTGGCTTCACAGCCATTCCCAAAACTGTTCTGGTTTCAGTCCCCAGGCTTATTGCTCTTCCTTTAAATTCTCTTCTCCATATCTGAATCACAGGCATGTACTTATTTCTTTGGATTTTTTTCAATTCAGAATTTGTAAGGGTTTTCAGTAAAAAGAATTCTGTGTTAGCTTAAATAGGCTGTTTCAAAAATTTTTTAAGTATACTTTTATGAAGAACAACACCTATCAAAAAATAATAAATGGAGCCTCTTTAAAATAGAACCAGAGCTGCCATGCCAAAGGGATCGCTTGCCATGCACATCTTATGCCTTAAACCTTTGAAATGTTAAAACAGGGCAAAATAACCTTTGGACTGGGCCTAAAGCAATGTTGTGCCCAAAGAACTGTTTGCAAAGGTAACAAGAAAGCAGTTATTTTCACTACTGGACTGAAAAAATTTTTTAATTATTTAGAATTATTGTGTATGTATGTTATCTGCACCAATAGAAATGACTTCCTTCTATTGATATAATTGTTCCCCTTCCCTTTCTCATAAATACGCACTGCATATTTGTTTTCTAATCAGAACATTACTTGGGCTTCTACCTGAATTGGTACTTACCAAATAACTATGCTTTTTTTTTTAACTTAAATATATACTTGTTGCCTCTCATGTTGAAAGCCTTTTTATTTTCAGATTAACATATCTTGGTGACTATAAAAAAGCCTAAGTGGCCTCACCTTCCTGGTCCAGCATCCCCTGAAACCAGGTATGATACCTACAGAGCCTCTTTTGTGCCCACCGTTTCATGGACTGCTGTCTCCATGACTGTAAAACCGTCGTAAATTCAAACCTTCCACCTTTTCTGGTTAAGGTCAAATACATTTATTTGAGATTAGGAAGGTTTTTCCCTCAAGAGAGGTTTTCCCTTGTGGGTCCCAGGTCTGGCTGTGATCCAGACTCCCTGCTAGGAATAGGACTTCGGATTTAGAATGCTATGTAAACATAATTCACCTTATTGTATCATGCATGTGTGGGTGACTGCCACTATTGTACTCTGATGTAGGTGGGGCCCATGCAGTCCCCTGGGGAGCAGAAGAGGAGCAGAAGGGGAGCAGAAGCGTGCTCCCTGCAATAAAATTGGTGCCTGCTGTTTCATTCTCATGTCAGCCCCTCTAGCATTATTCCAACTGGGTGTCTCACCATCAAAACCTTCCCTTCTCAATCAACTTGTTACTGGAGAGTGGGGGTCCTCTCCTGGCGCCTTGTCCGGGTTCTTAATGTCTCAAACAAAGAACTGAGCAAGATACTGAACAAAATACAGCAGAAAAGAAAAGCTTTATTAGAAAATACACTTTCAGAAGTGGAAGTGGGCCTGAGCAAGAGAAGTGTGGCTCAAAAGGCCCGGTAACAAAGCCTTTGGGGTTGTTATTTCTATTTGCTATGGCTGGTGACTTTTCTTAGAGGGGTGGGCTTCCTTGATTGACAATTAAGATTGACAGGATTCAGTCATTTGCTTTCTGCACATGTTCATTCCCAGAATTCAGTCTGTTAGAATGATATTAATGAATTCTGGACATATGCATCATATTATAAAGGTGTTATAATAAGGCTCAGGTAAGTTGAAGGTCGTTGGGGTCTTCATTGCGGCAGGTGCAAGTGACTGGCTTAAACTAGTACCTAATTCCCTGCTTATTTCTTTGTGGAAGTTACTTTTAGCCTAAAAATGCCTTCTGGCTTGCTTAATTGTGGGCAGATTAGGGTGGACCCCTTCTAAAATAGGATAACCTCAGTGTCTTGGTTGACAGACTCGAAACCCCCTAACTAACTTGCCTGCCTCTTTTCTAAGAGCCATGAACCCCCTTATTATTTGTATGGATGTTGAGGGACAGGAGGTCTCTTCTTCTGTATCTGCTTCCTGCTGAGGAGGGTCATAGTTCTTGCCTATTGGGGTTTCATGGAGCTCTTTCCTTTTCTACCTTAGTTTCCTGCTGAAGTGCTGCCTCAGTCCCTCAAGAAGGAAAAGAACATACAAACTGGTTATTTAAACCATATATCTATTAATTTCTATTATTGATTTGCCTGTTAAGTGAGTAAAGAGAAACAGGCTTGGTTAATATATTTCTTAAAGAGTAAAAAAAAAAAGAAAAGACCGTTAGTCTAAAGTCCCCTCCCTTCTCAGACTCTTAGGGCCCTGTCTGGCTTAACACCATTTCTGCTAAGAATGGGCAGATGGCCTTTATCAATAGCCAGAGGATTTGAGTCACCAGTTTGGGGGCAATTATTGGGATTTGAGGGAGAGGGTCTTTTTCCTAAAGAAAGGAGGGAAGAAAACTTAAATTTAACTACGATTACTAAAAGTATTAAGAACTCTGCAAGAGATGTTCCATTTCATTTCTTCCTAAAGATTAAGAACTTTATAAGAGATGTCCCGTATCAAGCTTGGCGCTAACATCTCTCAAAAAAGGAGTTTTTCACACAAGGGGATGAATTGCCGCAGATGCTGGCTTGTGGTGTGCTGGCTGGAAAATTACTGTTTGGCTATCGCCCATGGGAACATAGGCTGTCAACCACAGGAACATAACATTCTAGCAACAAGCTTTCTACTTCTGTACCCTCGCTTGCACACCTGACCTGTGGGTCGATAGGTAGTGAATAGAAGAAAAATAGACCTTTATGTTCCGACAGAATGAAGAATGGGATTTTGGTCTTAAAAACCCTGTACGTCTACATTTCACTGCTGCTTAATTTGGGGTCTGTGTACCCCTGGCAGACCCAGCTGGCTGAATAACAAGCTGTTTCCTATAACTCACTGAGTTCTGGTGGTCCGTGTGTCTTTCGGGGGCTGGAGGCTACAACAGTGGCAAGATGCAACAGATGCTTGTTACCACATACCAAAGAATCTTTTTTCTCAAGAGTGTCTCTTCACAGCTTTTGCTTGTAAGAAGTTTCCTAGGGGGTGGGTAGCTCTCTGGGGGTTTCCCAATGGGTGAGTGCCCATTTGATTATTCCATGCTTTGGTTTCCTTTTCTTGTCTCTGTTATGTTGCTGGTCATAAGAAAAATACATCATAAGAAAAGGAATCCAAACCTCTCTGGGACAGTGGAAAGCATTCCTTGATTCATAAGCAGAAGTTTCTAATAAATGAATAATTTTTGGCCACTTGAGTAGGTTCTTTAAAATTTCATACTGTTTTTCCTGCCTGAAACCTGACAAAATAGCTAAAATAATTTAATAATTCTATGATCAGAAATTTGGCAAAATTAGAAATCTAGTAGAATTTTTCTAACTCTCAAGAACTTTTAAGGCCTTCCTAACAGATAATCAGAAATATAAACATGGCCCACAACTGCCTGAGACTAAACAAACCAAAAAATAAAAGAGGGGAAGGGAAGAAGAAAGCTTTTTAAAAACACAAGCAGCTAAAAAAGTTCCTTTGCCTAAGCAGCATCCCTAGTCTCCTTAACAAAAATGTCAAGGACAAATACAAATCTTAGAGCCTCAGCCACCTGAATGAATAAACTTAACTTATTCCAATTGTCATAAATTAATGAGGGTTTTGCCTTATTGTACCTGTCTCATGGCTAAAAAAATTTAACAAAACTATCGAGTCTCCGGATATGTCTGTCTATATATGTGTACGTATGTCTACCTCCAGAGTGAAATACTAGAATTTGGTTTATATAAAGAGTTATGTTTAATTGGCTTAAAAAATTACAAGCTTACATAAATTAGGAAAAATAGGAAGTAATAACTGACTTTATCTAACATCTCATAAAATTTTCATATGTAATCTAAGTATAATTATTGAGAAGTAAGTGGAAGTAAATAAAATAAAAGGTTTTTGGTGAAATTTTTCAGCAATAAATGTTTACCTAAAAAGTTTCCCAAAGTGTTTTGGTAATTTTAAACCTTAGAGTTTTATTAAATTAAGTAAAAAGATGAAAATTATTGAATATCTGTATCATTTTCAAGTAAAATAAAATATTGATATATTAATTGCTAAATGAATCTAACTTTACCTACTTTGGGCTTTCTAATACAGAAAAGCTAAAGGTATTTGGATCTCTTAATAAAAATGTGTTATGCTATGTTGAGGAAGCTCATGTTTCGAAATACTATGAAATATATTTACCAGTCGAAAAGTCTATGTTTCTAGAGATTATGAAATATATTCATAAATTTGCCAATCAAAAGAATGCTAATTGGTATGAGATATGGATATATGTTTTCATTAAGAGAAGTGAAAATAATTTTGTTCTGGTTATTTCAGAATGGAACGAGAGAAAGAAAGAATTTTACCTCTTATAATTAAGCAGGCTAAAGTTAACTTATAAGGGTTTTTTAATTAATTAAGCTTTAACATCAATAATGTGCTTATGTAAAGCTAAAATTTAATGTTATCTCTGCTTAAAAAAATTTTCTGTACTATTGGTGTGTTCTTAATAAGAAACTATAAAAGGAAAGCAAATATTTTGTTTTATTAAAATGATTTCCTGTGCTCTTTATCATCAAATCTTTAATTACCTAAGTAGACCAAGTCTTCTTAATATTAAAAGAGCTAAAATTTTGCTTACAGCCATGTAACTTTATGTATTTCTGTTTAAAATCTTTTGTTATCCTTTGGTTAAATAGATAGTTGAGTATTGTTTAGTTAGATATTGTTTCACAATGACCTAGGATTCTATTTGTTGAAATGTTTTAAAGCTTTTGATATGTTTGACAAACCTCCCAAGAGCAGATTCTAAATTAAGTCTTGTTGACGTAGGAATAACTCTGGGATATCCCAGAGGGCCCCAGAAACATTTCCAAAAAAATGTTTCCTATGGCGAGCTCAGGGAGGACAGAAACCTCCCTTGGAGCAGAAGGGTAATCACTTGATCACTGATTTTCAGTGCAGATACAGATCCTGAAAGTGGGGCCTCTCTACCCTCCTGACTTTTTGGGATTTAAGCAAGCGCTGTCAGAAAAGTTACTGCAAGGATAACTGACTTGTGGCAAAAGTGAAGAAAAATATTTCAAAAGAAAATGTTTTTTAATAATTAAAGAAAATGTCCTCCTTTGTAAAATAGGAAAATTAAACTAATTAGGCTTATTTGGTATGTTAGTTACACAGGAAGCTTGTCAAATAAAAGATCCTAAACCTTCTATCATATTTATAACCTTTGATTGTAGATATGTTATTATTATGAAATGTTCTAAAAATTACACAAAATTCCTAAAATTCTGACATGTCCTGAGAATGCTACAAATGCTGTCTTTCTCTGTCTCTTGTAAGAGACACGTCTTAAAGAGTAAACGACGAGGAGTTACCTAAAATATTACCCACAGAGACTGAAGAGGAAAAAGAAGTGGCCTTTTTAAAATACAGACTGCTGAATAAGTTCTCTTGCCGAAATTAATTTGTAAAAGAATTAAGGTTTTTTACAAAACTACAAAAACATTAATAAAAATAAAGCAAAATGACTGTACATGAAAATAGGATGTATGTTTTCAGTAGAAGAAGGTATGAAGTGTCAAGACGCATTTGTGTTGCAGGAAAGGAAAAGAGAATGTGGTTTGTTTTGGTTTTATTTTGGTTAAAGTAGGATATAAAGGACATGGGGTTGTTTTGGGTTTGGGATTTTTTGGTAAAGAACACAAAAGCAAAATAATTTTGTCCTAAAATAGAATTATTGTTTCAAAATAAGAAAGGATAAAATATGACGAAAACTGAAAGGTATGTGTAAGTTATAGGTTTGTGGAAACTGCAGAAGTTTCATGGAGAAGGGATCTTGAGAAAAGAGTCTTATATGAGGTCCAGCTATTAACTAAGATTGGAGCAGGTAACTAACTCAAGTACGTTATTTGTATACGCATATATGCAAACTCTCACCAGAGGGTGGCCACTTTTAAGTCTTTCATCATTTACAGTTATTGTTTTACTCTGATGCTTTAGCAAAATATATTACTACAAATGTGTTTCATCTTCAAAGATTAATAAAAAATACTTACAAGTACTCTAAAATACAGGTTTCTGATAAGTTTAAAAACAACATTGAACTAGGTAAAGATTTACAGAACTCTAAGGAAAAACTGGATTCATGAAACTATTAACGAGAAGACCAAGATCAACAAGAATTAATAGCATAGGACTAAATAAACTGTAAGGATATTATAATTTTTATATAAAATATCATTGGTTTTTAATCCTTGTTTTCCAGATATAAGAAAAATGTTTCCTAAACTACATACGACCTATAGCATTTTGGTAAATCATACCTTTATAAACAAAATTAAAACATTTATCTTTTCCTTTCTACTTATCCCCCCAGATTTCAGGTCATTTTAACTAATCCAGGTGCCACCAAAGGTAAAGGTATTGATTCTTGGATTCATGTTACCTAATTTAAGAAAGCTCTTAACACCTAAGTGAACTGCTCAACCAACAGAACAGCAGAGGACGTCTGCTGTGAACAACTAATCCAAAAGGAACATACAATTTACACGTTCCTTTTTTCCTTACTTTAATTCATTCCTTTCTCACAAATACATGAGAGGCCAAGCACTCACTATTGTGGACAAAAAAATGGTCACATGCTAAACCTGACAAGCTCAGGGAAGGCTAGTATGGTGGGCCTTCCCTGATCGAGTGTAGTAACCACATGGGATGGTCTGAACAGAAGTGGAGGGGTAGTCATATCCTTGGCCTGTAGCTTTCTTGACAAAGGTCAATTCTTACCTTAACTGAGCCTGTCTATTGTCTTTTTGCATCTAAAATAACAAACCTTTGGAATGTCAGAATAACCTTCATTTCCAGACCTCTCAGGGCACGACCACTGCACCAGAGCACAAGACCACAGAACCCTTCGTTGTTAATCTTGTCCCCCGCATACCATCTCTAGGGGCTATGTTAATCACTAACTCTCCTGTATCCCCACTGTAAAAGAAGTGTGTGTCTCTCCATTTTACTTTTTATGCAATCCCCAAGATTCCCCCACTTTGCTTTCTCTCACCCCCTTCATCTACCAACAGTGTCTTTTATGTAGCTCTCCTTACATCTCTTCCTTTGATTCTAATGTATAAAATAAGCGGCAAAACTGCCATTCTCTGGAGCATTTTCTTAATCCATTGAGATTTGGCTTCCCAGCAATTGTCATCAGTTTGGCTCAAATAAACTTATTTAGATTCTCAACAGGTTTGAACATTTCTTACATCGACGCAACAATAGTTGTTTGCTTTTTCTCTTTTATTTCTATCTAGGAAGATAACTCAACATTGGGCATCATCTTTAAAACTATTTCATGGGTCAAAATATAAATCTAATTGTCACCGCTGGCATGATGTAAAATCTGGCGTCGCCCCAGCGGCATGGGGGAGGAGGAGGAGGTGGATGGTGGATAGCGATAGTGGAGTACAGTGGACGCTGTGGCATTGTGTGTTGTTCCTCGGTTCTTCCCCACCAACACAGTAAAGAATTACAGGTCGGCAAGATTGAGAAAAAGTAAGATTTATTGAAAGTACATTTTAGAAGGAGACGGGCAGTGCTAAGGAGGACTGCAGCCCTGTGGACTTCAGAAGGTGAAGATATAAGACAGTACACCCCAAAGGAAGAGGTGGTTTTCCAGCCAGGATCGCTGTAACCTGCAGAAATGGGAAGGTCTGTTTATATTTGGGCTGTGATGGGAGGTCCAGATGATCCCTATGTAAGTTCACCTTGACTGACAGTTGGCTGCTATATAATAACTTCGCCTACTTTGCATGTTCTTACCCAGAAGTCAGTCTGTTATAATTAGATTCATGAACTTCCAGACATAGTCATGACATTATAATAATGGCATAATGAGACTGAAGTTAGGGGCAGTACTTTCTGCCCATGAGTTTGTAGCTGGTTTAGCCAGCAGCTTTTATGGCCTTTGTGCACTAGGATTTGGGATAATTTATAACACTAAGAGGGAAGTATTTCTGAGAGGTACTTAAGGAAGATCTTCAAGGGAAGTTTCCATGGTTACAGAACAGAATGTTACAGTGGACAGCCTTCTGTATCTGCCGCCATCGCTCAATATAATGTTTCCAGGTCTCATCCCTGGGGCTCTGTGTTTTTGCAGTTTATTCACTCTCATGGCTACAAGGGGTTCCATTATGAATAGACCACACCTCTTGTTCACAGGCATTTCTATTATACCAGATTTTACAAATCATGAATAATTTCTTTTGGTACACAATGTCATTCGTGTCTATTGGGTATATAACTAGAAGTAGAAATGCCAGGACATGGGGTTTGGACTCATTAGGTACAAACAAAGAGTTTTTCAAAGTACTCGAATCAATTTACTCTGCCATTAGCAATATGTACGGGATATAATTAGTCCCAATTCTTGCCAATGATTGAATGTCTTTTTCATTTTAGTCATTCTGTGAGGTGTGCATTGATATAACAATATAGTTTAATTTGAATTTCCCCTGATTAAATAAAAACGTTGAGCAATTTTTGTAAATTTATTGACCACGTAAATATCCTCAAGTAGATGATAGACTGGACTAATTGTCAATGACTGAATGGGATCTTAGTAATGTGCCAGCATCTTTTAACTGTTATGCTCCTTTTGCCATTAATGAATCTGTGGTCAAAGACCTGTGGTATAATAATGGTCTTTGTCCCTGGTTTCTGGCACAAAGCCCCTAAAACCCTTGAATCCTCTAAGTGATAAGAGTGTCTTTGGGATGCCAATGAGATGAGTCTTGAGATGATTCTTGGTTAAGATAGTTTCAGGTTTGGGGCTGGTCACCAGAAAGACCAGTCATAATTAGAAAGTTAGCAACTTTCAGCCTCACTCCCTGTCCTATGGGGAGAGAAGATGGAGGTCGAGTTCAATCACCATTGGCCATTAATTTAATCAATCATGCATACTGAATAAAACTTCCGTAAAAACAAACAACAACAACAACAACAAAAACCTAAATCAACAGAATTCAGAGAGCTTCCAAACTGGTGAAAACATTCATATGCTAGGAGGGTGACAGAGGCTTTTGCGCTCAATACCCTTCCAGACTTTGCCCTATGTACCTCTCTTCATTTGGCTACTCACTTGTATCCTTTATAATAAATTGTAATATAACCATAACATTTTCCAGAGTTCTGTGACTCGATCTAACAAATTAGTGAACTTGGGTAGGGGGACCCCTAACTTTGTAGCCAAGTCAGACAGAAGTGAGGACGTAATAGTTGAGACTTGTATCTAAAGTGAGGACAGCCTTGCTGGATGGATCCCAAATGTTTGGGGTCTGATGCTAACTCCAGGTAGTTCATGTCAGAATTGAGTTGAATTGTAGGTTATACAGGTAGTGTCTGAGTGTAGATAACTGGTTGAGTGGAAGAAAAACCCTCACCATTCCATAAAGAAATTCAGAGTAAACAAATAAACTTCTACCTTGAATGTCATTTATTGGTCACTCGTTCCTCCAGCGAAACCTGAGTGCCTACAGAGTACCAGAAAAAGTCCTAGTCTTAGATCTGTGCTCTAAGAATTAAAATTTGTCATTCTTTTTCCATCCCTCATCCCTACCACCTGAACTCTCTTTCTACATTAGGAGAATTCCACACATAGTTTGGGTGAGAGGAAGACATCACTACACTCCATAAAAGGGGGAAACCCACTTCTCCTAACACTCTTGCAGCTGGACATGGCATGAGGCTCCACCAGTCAGGTGACCACATGCCAGACTCTGACTCAGGACATGGTGACACAGAGAGGCTAGAACTGTGCACAATGCATTTGACCACGGTGGCATGATTGGCAGTAACAACATCCAGTTGCCAAGAGCAGTAGTGATAGCAATCCTAGGCCCAGGGTCCAGTGTCCAGCATCAGGGGAGTCAGTGATATGAGCGGCGATATCTGTGCCCAGAAGCTAGGGCAGTGGTTGCCAAGTGGGACCTGATTTAGGGTGGATTATGAATGTTCCTGGCTGTGTGGCCTCAAGCCTATTCTGTGGCCTTCCCCAAAATAGTATGAGGCATCAATATCATATATCTATATATCTATATCTATATCTATGTCTATATCTATATCTATATCTATCTATATTTTTTATATTTAAATTAGTGAAAATTTGGATTCCATTGTTTGCTCATTCCCTGAGCTCTGTCTCCGACCTCAGTGGTTCCCAATCTGGCTGAGCCCCAGGATTGCTTGTGGGCTTCTTACAAAACACTCAGACCTCTCCTGAGACCAATTTCCCCACAGAATTAGACACAAGACCAGAAATCATTTATTTAACAAACGCTGTGTGCAAGGCTAATGCACAGCCATGTAGAAATACTGATTGCATACTTGCTACTAAAAGTGCCACCTGAAGACCAGCAGCATCAGCACCTTGTTAGAAATCCAGAATCACACCCTCTGCTCCAAAGTTCCTGAGTTAACAAAATGTCCAGGTGATTCCTGCGCACAATAAAGTTTGGCCTCCCTGATCTATGTGCCTTCTAATGCAGAGCCAGAACTGTGCCGTCTGCTCTGTGTGTGTCTGTGGTGTCTGATCAGATCACTCAGCACTGGGGTGTCCAGTGTTCAGTTCTGTTTGTTTCTCTTCTATAGCCATCATTCTCGGTGACCTCATCTGTTCTCAAGGCTTTAAATATTATTTGTATGTCAGTTGTATTTCTAACAGACACCTCAGCTCCAACCTCTCTTAAAATGAATGACCCCCTCAGATATGCTCCTTCCAGTCTTCCCCATTTCTGTTTAGAGCACCTTTCCACTTGCACAGCCCAAAATTTGGGATGTCCTCCTCGACTCCTCACTCTCATACCCCAAATTAAGCCACGAGGAAACACTGCAAAGTCCATCTTCAGAATGTACCCAGACTCCCACCACTTCCACTATCTCCACCGCTCACCCCCCATGGAAGCATCTCCAGCCTGAAACCCTGCAGTTTCCTACTGCTGCCCTACTGCCTCCCCTGACATTCGCCTCCCAAGCCTGTTCTCAGCATAACAGCCACAGCGATCCCTTTAAAGGAGAAGTCATACCTGTCCATCTTCTTTTCCAAAGTGTCTTGTAACTCCCACCTCACTCAGAGCACAGGTCAGCACCCTTCTTACATCCTCCAGGCCCACATGGTCTGGCCATGCCTCTGTCTCATCTCCATTACTCTCTGTTGTAGCCACATCAGCCCACTCCCTCCTTCCAGAAATCACAGACACACTCCTGCCTGTGGCGTTCCCACTGCAGGTTCCCCTGTCCAGGATCCTTGTGGATAATTCCTCATGTCCTTCAAAACTTTTCACAAGCTCACCTACCCAGGGAGGCTCACACTGACCTCCCAAACCAAAACAGCCATGTTCCCTGTTTCCATATCCCCACACTCTGGATCACCATCCCCATTGCATTTTTCCCCTCAACACTTACCCACTTCTAACATAAACATCTTCCTTATTTATTGTGCTTATAGTGTATAGCCTGTCTCTTCACACTAGAACATATGCTCTGCAAGGCCATCGATTTTTGCTTTTACTTCAATTATGTTTCCCAGATGCAAACCTGTTATACATCTGGCACACAACCAGTATCAGTTGAATGAATGATCAGCGTACAGCACCTCCTTAATCTAGAGATAGCACCTTTATTAATGTGGTCTCAGATCATGTGCTATTTTGAGGCAGCTTCGGCACAAAGTGCACTCATATTGGCATCAATGGCACCTCTACTTTTCTCACAAGTGCTGCTCTCCCCTTCTTCCCCTCATCTCTTTCTGCCATATCAACTCTCCTACATGCCACAACACATAATTATATTTCTCACTTCTGAAAACAATGACCTTTGATTTACTGGTTTCATTTTCCAACCAAATAGAAATCTAAAGTAGACGCTGCTTTATAAATCCCTGTTTGGACGAGAGCCAGCACTAGAGCTAAGGGCGGGGAGAGATGGTGGGTAAGCAGAGCAGAATCCCAATAGGAACTTATCTAAAATGAGAAATTGCAGAATCCTGTCTCTGCTAATTCCAAAAGAATCTGCTTCCTTTGAGAGTTTGAGATGGAAAGAACAATCAAGCCCTAGAAGGAGGCAAGAGCAGGTTGACTATGAAAATTCATCTCTTGATATCACTTATAAGTCTGGGCCTTCTAAGAACAGTAACAGGGAAAATGACTCTCAGAGATGAGGGACACCCAGAGGAAAATGAGACCAGAACTTGTAACAAGAACAAAACGAGTCATGTTCCTCTATAAAAACAGTGCAACAAAAAAATAAACACTCAAAAGAAGGGGCTGAGGATCAGACCCAGGCCTAAACCTAGGCACCCAGCTGCATGAAGCCCTCACTGACAAGACAAGGCCTGGGTGATGGTTGAGTCCCTGTGATCGGAGGTCCTGATGCCACAAGGTCCTACTGAAGGGACAAGGACAGTGGAAAGGAGAGGTGACCCAGCTGAAGAGTGACCATGTCAAAGTCCACAGTGCACTGAGCACTGACTGGGCACAGATCCCATCCACACTCGGTCCTCACAGCCTCTCCTATCCCACCTGCAACAAACTCAGCACAGTAAACACAGATTCTGAAAAGTTCCCAGTGATTCCATTTATTTCCTCTCTCAAATATAGGATTGTCTCCTTTAATTAATCCATAGACCCTTCACCACTAGAACTGAAAAACAAACTCATATTTATATTCTTATTTCAATAAGGCAGTAAGAAGTTGCAGCTCAGTGCAACA
>PVKZ01007965.1:0-19023 GCA_004027375.1 Macroglossus sobrinus | reverse complement strand
GCCCGCAGGGGCCCGCACCGCCCTGGCCTCCTAGCCGTGTCGCCCTCGAGGGGGACAGGACGAGGGAACCGTACCTTCGAAGCTGTGGCTGTACACGGCCACAGCCGACCTGTCCACCAGGTTGTCGTCGTGGTGCCAGCTCACTGCCATCTTCCCCATGCCGAAGTACGGCTCCTCCTTCAGGTGGGGCATCTTCTGCGGGTCCATGAAATTCAGCAGCGTCACGTTGAAGGCGCATCGGCGCCGAATGTCCGCGGCGTCACGCGCGCCGAAGGCGCCCACGCCAATCCTGGGGAAGTCGGGGCCGATGCACAGCGGCACGGCGTCCACGTCCGCCTTCTCGCGCGCCGCCAACTCCTCCCAGGCCTGCACCGTCTCCAGCCGCAGGTGCTCGTTGAGCTTCAGGAAGGTCCGACACGCGGCGGCGAGCTCGGCCTCGTGGTAGTGGGCCGTGGAGCCCTTCACGGGCCAGGGGACCGCAAAGAGCCTGGTGCTCAGGTACTTATAGGTGCAGCCGGGGTCCCCGATGAGGATGCGAGACACGGGAGTGAGCACGTCTTTGCCCTGGACCCTCACCAGGTCGCGAAACAGGCAGCCACGCTTGTGCAGGCTGAGGAAGGCTGCCTGCACCTCCTCGTGGAGCGCCTCAGGCACGCTGCCGGCCTCGCGCAGGATCAGCTTAGGGTATTTCAGCTGCCACTAGAACAGAAGCAGAGCGACAATACATGTTTATGGATGGCGTTAATGTTGTTATTTCCAAAAGTATTAGGGGGAAAAAAATTTTTAAAAACAACTGGCCGGTGGTATTTCTTAAAAGGATTCATCTCTCTCTCCAGCCTAAAATAGGAGACCAAATAAAACAAATGTCATCAACTCTCCAGGCAAGATTTTCAAATCCAAGCTCAATTAACGGGCCTTCATAATAATAATAATAAGGTGGGCTTGGATTTCTCAGGCTCCCTCTGTGGCCACTTCCCCCCACCCTGAATCTGTCTGTCAACGTTTGACCCTCCAGGAAACACGATTTTATTAAATGACTGCTTGCCATCTGTGTATCAAACACTGACTGTGTGCCTTGGACTATTCTAAGTGAGCGACACACACTGACTCACTCGCTGCTCACAACTTTATATCATGGTATAACAGAGTTATCTGGTCTTGTTTATAGAAGAGAATACTGAAAAAAACTTACCCAAAGTCACAGAGCTGATAAATATTGGAGCTGGAAGCCACCAGGCTCCAGAAAAAAAAAGCTCCAGAGCCTGCATCTTTAACCACTAGACTGCACTGCCTCTCGACAAACTGGTTTCTCTTTCAATGCTTTCACCGAAAGAGAAATCGCTTCTCTTTGGGAGACAGTAACTAAGCTCCATGAACACAATCACCATGACAGTTTTGTTCACAGCTATACTCCTAGTGTCTGGAACAGACTCACTGAATTTTAAAGGAATGAATGAATGAATGAATGAGGTCGTCTCCTGCAATTCGGAGAGTTGTAATGATCCCATGGGCGTCCCTGTGAGAGAGCGCTGTGAGATAATTCTGTACGGGAGCACGCAGACTTACTGATGCTAAGGGCTGCCTCACCTTCTCAGCCACTACGTCTGGCTCCTAGGACCCGACATGTGCGTCAGTAATGAGGCCAGAGTTCCCCAATTCCATACAGGGAAACTGACTTTCTTTTAAAACCGAAGCACAGGGTTTTACCTTTACCCCATAAAGTTTGATCCAACTGGTTGCGTCTTAGTATTGCATTGCCATCATTTTTGGCATACGTTCCTTCTATATCTTCATTCAATAATTACCATCTACAGGATAAACAGGGAGAGACCATTTATTGTTCCAAACAAATGTCTACAGAGCACCTACGAAATACTAGACAGAGAGTAGGTTCCTGCCCTCGAGGAACTGGCTACCAAATCGGGTAAATAAATAAGGAAAAGTAATCCCAAATTGTGTTGAGTACTAAGCCAGAAATACATCAGTAGGCAATCTGGCATTAGCATAGGGCAGACTCTCTGAGGAGCTGGCATTTAAGCCGAGATCTTCAGGGGAAAAAAAAGCGACAGCCATAGGATGAACTAGGGACTAAAGATACGAAGGCACTGAGAACAGAGACCAGCCTACTCTAGAGACCAAAAAAAAGGCGACCAGTTTTACTACAGCAAAAAAGCCAAGGCAGAGTGACAGGACATGAGGATGGAGAGGAAGGCAGAGGCTGGACGACACCAAACCTGGGCGGTCCATTGTAAGGACTCTGGGTTTGCCTAAAATAAATAGATAGACAGACAGACAGACAGATGGATAGATAAAATTTAGAGTGACAAAGAGCAGAGTTATGTGGCGTACCACTACAGATTGTCATAGAGACTGCAAGAGAGCTGTTCAGAATATGTAACTTCTATACCTTATTTACCCCAAATGGAAAACAAAAATAGAAACATCCCACTTTCTGTTTACATAGCTCATGAAGGAAGGAAGCAATAGACTCTAGTAAGCAAGAGAAGGAACATTCTGGAGCCATGAGCAGTAACTAATTTTATCACTAAAATAAAAAAAAAATTGTAATTCTCTGAGCAAGTCCCCAAGGCCTCAGTATAACCTGAAGCACATCTAACTAGCAGAGATAATTAAGAAGGAAATTCCTCCATACTTTCTTAACAATTCAGTGTTATTTTAATACAATATATACTCTTTAATAATAATATAGGAAGGAGAAGTAAGGTAATTCCCAGGAAATTTGTTTTAGAACACACTCTTTCCGGGGCAGGAAGTAATATACATGTGCATACACGACAGGAAGTAATGCACACGTGCATATATGACAGGAAGTAATACACGTGTGCATACACGACAGAAAGTAGTACACGAGTGCATACACCTTCTCATATGACTCCTGCTGCTACTGTTCAGTGTCTACTGGGGCTGGAGACTCCAGGAAATGTGTTTAATACGGGGGAACTGTGACGCTAAGGACCTGGGAAAGGCACATAACCACGTGAGCATCACGTGTAAACACCCTGGCATTAAAAACAGCATTCTAAAAATGAAACAGTAATAATGACACAGGAAAGCATTCAAAAGAAATTTTTTTTCACTAATAACTCATGGCCCTTTCCCCACTGACCAACCTCATCTGCTCCTTTCCCTACAGGCCTCAGGGGCCCAGCGTTCACCCACAAGGCAGGCTCTTTCCCCCATCCCTCCACCTGGCAGGCCTCCTCATCCTCCAGGTCACTTTCTCAAAGAAGCCTTCCCTGATTCTCCACACTCCACTAGGAAGCCAAGCCCCCAGCATCATTCGTCACACTTCTCTTTCAGAGCACTTATCAGTCTGTAACCATAGAGTTGTTGGAACTATTGTGTGTTTCATAATCTCTCCTACGAGACTGCAATCTCCTAAAAGAAGTTAGCTTTTTTAATTCTCCATTATACTCCAGCACTTGGCTCCAGTATAACTGGCTCGAGATTTCTTTATAAGAATTTTTTTTTTTTTTAAAGCTTTAATGCTGATGGAAACAGATTAGCGAGTGTCTGGGCTGGGGTGGGAAATAAAACTACTGCAGAGGCACGAGGAATCTTTTTGGGGTGCTGGGAATGTTCTAAAACTGCCATCATGATGGTTATACAACTGCAAATTTACCAAAATTACTGAATTATACAGTTTTATAAGATGAATTTATGGTATGTGAATCGTACATCATACAGTTTATCAGTAAATTGTTTTAAAAAGGAAGACTGATATATTTGGACACACAAAATTTTCAACTTTTATATAAAAAGAATTATAACATTAAAAGGCAAACACTAAACGAAAAAAATGTTTGCAATCTATATGGCAGAAATGGGCTTAATATTCTTAATAAAAGAAATTCCAAATTTAAATACATATACACACATAAATCTATATATGTGTGTGTGTGTGTGTATATATATATGTATATATATATATATACACATATATATATGCCAATAGAAAAATTCACACTTAAACTAATAATGAAGGCTCTTCAATATAGAAACAATTTAACTGCACCAAAGTCAAAAAATATATAAATATAATTTATATTAAGTTATAGCTAATTTAGTTTTGCCTATTAAATTTGCAAAAAAATTATCATAATAATACATATTGCTGGTGAGTGCAAAATCAAAGATTCTGGTAGTCTGCAATTAGAAATGCCTATTATTATAACTCTGCTTAAGGCCAACTGGACAAAATCTATCAAAACCTATTATGTTCATATCTTTTCATCTCGTTATTCTACTTCTAAGACTTCGTCATAGGGAAATTGAGAAATTTATCAAGATTATAAGGATATACAGCATACTTTTATAATAATTTATAGAAACTGAAAGCCACCAAGATACTCGACAGGAGATTAGAGGGAAAACTTGTCCAAATGTGGTGAAGTACTAGAGTAACACACGTTAGAATCTTCATAGTTTTATGAGAAAAGTAAAAAACTACTGTTATACGAGAAATTAGTAACAAGATATTTAGACAACAGGACCCTGGTTTTATAAAACAAAAAAAAAATGTAGATATGTAAATATTCACAGAAAATAACGAGTAGGAAGAAAAATAAGGCCAAAAGTTTATGGGTCTTATCGCTGAGTAGTGAACTTGGGTATAATTTCAATTTTCTTCTTTAGATATCTGTATGTTTTTCAAATTTTCAAAAATAAATGTAGAATATTTTTTAAATCAGGAAAAAGCAATTGCATTCTAGAATTTAAGTTAATTTCATGGCATTTCTCATGTTTGCCAGGACGTTCTTTTTGATGACCCTAAACTTGCAAAATTTTTTCATTTTTCTGCTCTGGTACTGTTAAAATCTGACTTGGAATGTTGCTCAACGCTCTAGGAAATTTTGATTTGACCACAATGAATACAAATAATAATAACTGGCTAATTCTGTCACTACGTCAAAAATAGTACAAGAGAAAAAAAAAACCCAAACCTAAAAGCCCTCTCTTATTATTTATTAAGTAATTAGATTAGTACCAGATACATAAAAGGCCAGGCAGAGTTCTTTAAAGAGAACAGCAAGTAACTCTGGAAGAAAAGCTGAACATTAAATAATTTAATATGAACTCACTCTGTCAAACAAATAAGTCCACTTTCCATTTTGGACAGGTACATGCAAAACATCAGATATCACACAATAATTTGGAACAGCTGTTGGCAGATTTCCAAATATGCTAAGAAAGTGTTTTTTCATTTAATCCCATTAAAGTTTTTCCACGGAGTATACAGTCATGCAATTATATGAATAGTTGTCTGGTCATATAATATTTTTCTTGAGCTCTATAAAAGATTCTCTGACATCAATGACGATTATATAGTTTAATAAGCATTTGGAAAGGTATTTTAGTTGTAAGCTGCCAACACGCCAGGCCTTTATCGATGGCTGAAAGATGTGGGATGCTAGGTTCTCTGGAACACAGGCTTTATTTTCCACCTATTTTAAACCATTATATAAAGATCCTACCTCTTCCTCTCATATCAAGGGATGCTTCTTCTAAAAGGATTTCATCATACAGAGAAGTCAGACACGGTGCTGAATGAATAAAGGACCAGTTTCCAGAAGGCTCCCTGTAATGAAGCCCCGTGGATCTCAACTTTCAGTAGAGTGAAACAAAATTTAAAATCTTCCAATGGGTTGGGACCTGTCCTTTGTTTAAAAGTGTTGGGATACTCTGATTTCAAAGGGGTATATTTCTAATATGGCTTTTAACAGATTTTGCTGGTCACGTCTTACATTTTGCACTCTATCGAAATTTGCACTATTTCAGACATATTTTCTACATAATTTTCACTGTAAAAAGCTTATGACTTGGCAGCCATTCCTCCGACAAATGGGCTACATATTTATTTGGCCCCGGAGTCTTGTGGTAACATATGGTGTACTACAAAGCAATACGAAGATGTTTGTTCATTTATTCATTCAGTAGTTCTTTTTCATGGTGTATTTAAAACTTATAGAATATCCAATACGTACTAGACACTGTATAAAGTATTATAAATACAATGATCAAACACAAATCAGGTCCTGTTTTGTAGCACCTTGCAGTTTAATAGGAAAGACAGAAATATAAACCAATAGTTAGAGAAATATTTATCACAGAAGCACGAATATACTGCTGTGGGAGGTGGGAATAAAGGATGAAGAAAGGAATTGGCAACGTCCTTGTTTGTTGAATACATCGTTACCCAGCACATACGATTTGCAAAGCACTGGGTGCTGGGAAGACAGAGAGAAACTTCTGGAAGCTCTCCAGGAGCTCATGTTTACAGATACAGTATACGAATATACAATATCCATAGCTTACGATGTATATAGTACTTTATCTATCTATTTATTTACTTATTGAGTAAAATATATAGTATTTTAGATTGTGATAAGTGCTATGGAGAAAAATTAACCCAAGTCAGTCAGACATGCGTGCCGGGGTGAACGGTACCATCTTACCCACGATGGTCAGAGAGGGCCCCTCAGATCAGATGACACCTGAGCAGAGGAATTCAAGAAATGAGGATAGAAACCCTGTAGACACCTGGCAAGCAGGAGAGTTCAGGGCTGAGGGAGCATGACGTGCAAAGGCCCTGGGGCCAGAGCTTGTAGTGGATGTGAGGTCCTAGGATTTTACTCTGAACAAGATGGGGAGCTAGCTACCTAAGAGCGAGCAAGATAGCGTAACGGGCTGACTTATGTTTTAAAAAGAGCACTGCAGATGCTGTGTTAAAACAGACGGGACGCAGGAGCCAGAGCAGGTGGGAGGCTGCAGCAACCAGGGGAGAATGACGGCGGCCGTGGCTACAGGGTCAGTGGCAGAGGTGGTGAGGAGCACCATTTCTGACAGAAAATCAAGTGGGATTTCCTAGCATCTTCACAGCAGAGGAAGTATTGAAGCAGGGTCTTTAAGGGTGAGGAGATACTCCCCGGACAGCAAAGGGAAGGAGGAAATGGCAGGCGTGACAGACAGCAGGGAGGACGCAAGGGCCTGGCGAACCCAGACGCAGCGAGAAACTGTACGACAGGAGTTTAGGGTCAGGCGCCAGCGTGAGGCCCTGGGGAGAGATCGGACCAGGGCGCTGGTCAGTGGCCTCGCGGGATGTGCGAGCTTTGCCTTGAGGGGCCAGAGAGCCCCAGCGAGGGGTGATGAGTCAGACACGCTTACAGGAACACAGCTCTCCTGGCCCCGAGGAGCACGCAAGGGACACCCATCGAGAGAAGGTTGACACCGCTGGTGGGAGACGCTAAGTAAGGGGCGAACCTGACACAGTGTCTGTGGATCTGGAGGGGACCGCAGGAGGGACAGCGGCCACGGGAGAAGCTGGCCACGGGAGAAGCTGGCCACAGCACGCTTTCGGATGGAAGCCTAAGACCAGGGCAATGCCGCCAGAGGGAGAACGGACAGCAGGGTCCCTGCGAGATGGACCCTCACGAAAGTCAGTGGCTCCCTGTCACTCGTGGGCCGCAAACCCACGCACCTGTCACTCGTGGGCCCCAAACCCGCGCACCTGTCACTCGTGGGCCCCAAACCCGCGCACCTGTCACTCGTGGGCCCCAAACCCACGCACCTGTCACTCGTGGGCCCCAAACCCGCGCACCTGTCACTCGTGGGCCGCAAACCCGCGCACCTGTCACTCGTGGGCCCCAAACACGCACACCTGTCACTCATGGGCCCCAAACCCGCGCACCTGTCACTCGTGGCCCTAAACATGCACACGTCTCTCAGAGTCACAGCCAGTGTCCACATCCCAGAGCCAAGTCCCTGCCTACCCAGGCTGTCGCTGGGGTCTCGCCTCCTGTTCCCCTGCTCCCCCGCTGCACCCCGGGTATGTCCCCCGTGGATGCTTTCCTCAAACGTAGCTCGGAGGCTGTGCCATTCCCTATGCCCAGAACATTCTTCCCGCAGGTATCTGCGTACGTGGCTTGCCCCTGCACCCCCATGAGGTCTCTGTGCCAGTGTCACTACAGGACAGACAGCCTTCTGTGACCGCCCATGTGCAATGCTCTCTCTCTGACATTTTTTTCTATGTTTTTTTTTTAATGTCTCTCTCCTTTTTTTTAAATTTCAACCTCCTTCCTCTCTCTTCCCCTCAAGAAATAAACTCAAAGAAGACAGGCATCTTTTGTTGTTTTTTGCAAATTCATCTTTTGTACCTAAAATCTGGCACAGAGTGGGGAGAGCTAAACACATTTATTTAATTGAGTCGTATCGATCACGTGCACGAGATGTACCTGCCAGACTTTTCAGTAGAGCTGCCCGGCGGGCGGTTGGAACTGGAGCATTGTGGGTCACAAGCGAGAGCAGGGATGGAGACGGAGGTTTGGGATCGTCAGGATAAAGGCACAGAGATCCCCGAAGCACTAGGAGGGAAGGAGCCCAGCAGTTCAGCATTCAGAGCCTGGAGCCAGAAGCCTGGACTCCAGTCTTGGTCTTGAGGCTTCTTGCGTCTAAATCTGGTTAGAAAATGAGCTGCAGCTTTGAGGATTAAGACAGAGGGGCAACAAGGAAAGAACCTTGAGCAAGTGATAAAGAGGCAGTGATGCTCTCAGGAGAGTAGAGGCCGAGAGGCTGGGGTCCTAGGTGGGCGGGCGCCTTCTCTCCTCTCCCCATCCAGGGTGGCGACTGGGCAGTGGCTGGAGGAACAGAGCTGAGTGTGATGTGGCCCAAATCCTTTACCCTGAATGCTTACGTTCTAGTAGCACAGAACGGGTGGAAGCCGACTCCTGAGTGGCTGGCACACCTTCCCCTGCTTCTCTGGGGGCAGGACCCCTGTCGCCCCTCGGCACCACCATCCATCTCTGTGTCACAGCCCCGCACTCTGAGTGGGGAAAGTCACATCCCAATGCTCCTCCAACAGCAGGGGCGGGAACCAGGCCAGGCCAACGCGAGCATCTCATCACAATGAGTGGGTCCCAGACAGCCCACAACATCGCTCCCAGGGAAAGGGGACAGCACGAGGAACAAAGAAAGAAGAAACCTCTGCCTTCTTCTAAGATCCCAGGCGGTCTCCGAGACCACGAACCCTGTGGGCCGTCGAAGCCCTTCCGGGCTTCCAGGGAACAGCCCGTCCAGGATGACGTCACACAGAGGAGAG
Source organism: Macroglossus sobrinus (assembly GCA_004027375.1). NCBI lineage: Eukaryota > Metazoa > Chordata > Mammalia > Chiroptera > Pteropodidae > Macroglossus > Macroglossus sobrinus. Next base: position 9,908 of record PVKZ01007965.1, on the reverse strand, counting down.
CCACGCCAGGAAGCAGAGAAGAACAGTGATCAGACGACACTTTTCGAGAAGCTGGAGTCAGCCGAGTGTTCCCAGACATCTACGTTAAGTGGATAAACTCCCCCTTTCCCACAGGGAGGTTCTTAGGCGTTTTGTCACTTGTCATTGAAAGAGTGCCGACCACTTCAGGGAGAGGGACGCAGAATCCTGTAAGCGCCACACAACGTGACAGGTACCGTAGCGGTATTTGTAAGGTGCACGTGGCACGGAGGAGAGGGCAGTCAATTCCACGCGCAGGTAAGTCCAGGTAACTCACACAGGACCCGATGTTTAAGCGAATCTTGAAGAATGAGCTCATCTGGCAACAGGATACTCTGTGCAGAAGCAGCAGAATGAGCAGAGGCAAGGAAGCGGGGAAGTGCGTGGAAAGTTTGGGGTGGGGGGGAAAGTACGGAGCTCACAGCAGAAAACAGGCTGATATGCTCTGTGGGTGATGAGACCATTTCCCTTCTCTGACCTGTGACCTCTCCAGAGCACAGCTGCTTCATGTGTAAACTTATGTAGATCAGAGCAAATCACTACAAATTGATCAAAGTATGCAAAGACCTTACCTGCTGATAGAACTCATCATCTTTGGGGGTCAGATAAGGAAGCCAAGTGTCTTCGAGCTCTTCAAGAAGCCTCAGTTTCTGTTTTAAAATAAGAATAATTGTAGGTGACTGACTATAAAGTGACCCAAAATATAAGACAAGCCCATATTTTTCCAATAAGAGAATAGCAAAACAAAAATCTAGCCGACTCGAATGTATAAACTTTCAGAGATAGACATTAGTCACATGGCCAGTCATAACATGTATTCATTTAATTAGATGCATTAAACTACACATTGTAGAAATAATGATTTTTTTTTCCCCTCTCATGCTTCCTGAAACAATTTGATTCACTCTTGAACATATCTTTAACATCGGGGTCTTTTTCATCACTAGAACCACCTTCTGAGTCATCCAATACCGTTTACCGGAGCAAAGCTTCTCGTCTGCAGGATCTGCTGGAGACGGAGCAGGTTTTGAATACTTCCGTGACACCATCACCGGAAATACCAAACCGAGCTATAAGTACCCGTGCGCATAACATCAGGATGTGTGGAATATTTATTCATCCTGGGAACCTTTATTTGAGACCACATTCACTTACATTATTGCTTTTATTAAGTGATCTTTCGTTGCTAGAATACTAATTAAATCTGTGCTAATCACCTTTGTTGCTTTTCTTTTTCAATTTCATGAAGACATCTTTTTAAGCATCCACAGCTAGCATTGAGGCCATTTAAAGATACTGTCTTCCCAAATACAGATATCTAAAAGTTCACATTGCATCACTTCGCTTCTACAATTGACCTACATTAGTCCCCGTTTTCGTGAACCCTAAGAAATCTGAAGAGGGTGTTCGCCTTTAAGAAAAAAGGTGGAAGGGAAAAATACTGTTCAGAGTTTAGTTTCGCAGTGAGCTGCTACAGAGGCAGTGGCACCCCAGCAGCGGGAGCGGCTCCACCCAGCTCCTTCCCCAGAAACCACACTCAGCATCTCAGCATCCAGCCACCCTGGCCTTGAACCGTCTGTCATCATCTGTGCTTTGTCGCCATCTACCTTGTGCATCCATTAGAGGGATGAACCTAAGGTATCTGAAAAGCCTAAGACAGCGCGTAAGTGTTACGCTTAGCGGAGAACTGAATGGAGTCAGTGTTTTGATCATGAAGGAAATAATGACACTGTGTGTTCAGTGAATCTGCCTGTATCCACCCGTTTGGTTAGTAGCAAAGTGGTCTCTTCCGGTCGGTACCCAGAAATGGATAAAATGGAAAGTCTGTTGCTTGAGTAGATTGATGGGTGTACAAAGCGTAATGTTCCATTATCTTACGTTTAAGGAGACAGCAGTCTTTTTAATAAATGAAACTGTACTACACTTACATTATTTCTACTTTACATAGGCTATGTATTTATCACATCATTCCTGCTTTTCCTATATGTCAGTGTTATTTTAGGTTTTATGTGTTATTTGGTATGACTTGGCAGGTTATTTTGGGGGGGTCTAAGAACTCTCAAAAATTGTTCCACATAAGTTCATGGTAACTGTCTATTCCTTTTACACTATTTTATTTGAGTTTTCATACAAAAGCTCTACTTTTAGGGCAAATCTGTACGGCCGTGCTGTTCAAACAACGTGAGAGAGGTCCCCATAGATGAAGCACGTTATAAGGAATCAAATACACATTAGGTGGTGCCTTCCTTCCGAAGGATTATTTTTCAAAGGATATCTGACCTTATATTCGAATACATATAAACTACGTGTGTGTGTGTGTGTGTACATCGTATCTAAATGGCATATGTGTGTGTACACACATATCCACATAGAAATTACATAGCACAAAAATTTTCTGAAAGAAAAATGGAAAAGGCAGAAACAATGGATTTTCCAATAAAACTGCAATAAAATGCATACTCAGGCTGCTGGGACCACTAGCAGACCTCTGAGAGGATTAGAAGGTGGTGTGCCTTGTTCTAGGCTGCGGCCGCCCTGCTCCAGAGGGCGTGGCTTAGTGAACTTGACTGGGTTTCAGCCCCCGCCTACTCCAAGGAGCTCTGTCTCCACTCAGTGAACCAACCACCTACTCGACCAGACACGGTAGCCCTGAGCACGTCCTCCCCCACCCGGGAAAGTGGACTTCTCCCACTAAACCACCCCAGAGTATCCCAGAGCAACCTTTGGCCAGAACTCAAATTCTTTCTGGATCTTTTGTAATAACTATCCACCTTGAATAAAGAAAATAAGAATAGAACCCCAGCAACCAGCTAAACTAAGAGACAAGACAGTAAATTCTACTCTTACAATATTCTAGTCCGTTTCTTGAATGAAAGCTTTCTGCTTTGATGATAGGTATTTTCTCATCTACAATAAGACTGGCTTACCAGTTAAACTATAATCAATTCTCCTCTATGAAGGACCTATAAATACTAACACAAACCATTAGTTTTGATAAATCACGGGTGAAGTGGTTTATCTGTTTTCAACATCAGCCATTATTTAGGACATAGAACGAACCAATGATATTTCCATGTATATACCTGCACATTCATGCACTCCATCACAAATTTAATCAAAATCTATACTTTCATTTTTACTTCAAGCTCAGGAAAGCCTGTATTTTCCTATAAATCTTTACCAGTCATTTTTTAGAGACGGAATATTTGAAAGCCCCTCCACCAGAATTTAACCAGTTGCTAAAACCTTGAATAACTCAAATGCACACGGCATCTCAAATTCTGAAATGCCTCCGCCTCACACACACCACCTTAAAATCTCATCAGAGGTCCATAACGCTAACCTGCATATAAGAAGGAGATTCCCAAAGGTAGATTCCCATAAGGAGTCACATACTCCACTTTGATCGGATAAAAGAGCAACAGACCTGCCCTACAAATCGACAAGCACCGGCCAGACTGAAATTCTGTTTAGAATTAATACTTTAGCTAAAGTATCATAAAACCAGCCACTTCTCAGCTCAGTGGAGGTCCAGTGTCTCAAACAGGTATAAAACATTGGAATTTAGAAGGCCCTACCGAAAGAATGAAATTCTACAAGAACATTCCTACTATAGAGCGAGTAGAATTTAGCGGCCTTCCTCCACTGGGAATTTTAACTTTTAATACCGTAAGCATCATTATATCCACAGGAGAGGAGAGAATGGAGGGTCAGGAAATCGCTCAGCTTGAGGACAGGTGACACACCTGCTCTGCACATCGGCATTCACAACCTGCAATTTCACCAATTAAATAACAGGATCATTTATAAGTAACCACATTTATCCATTTAAAAAGGACTTTTGCTTATATTTACTTTGGTGAGAGCCATCAGGAATCAATATTAGATTGAATTAGTAGTTCATGAACCTCACACATTTCTTAAAAATCAGACTGCTTTATAAAAAGGCAAAGTCCCTCTAGGCACAGCTATGGAGAAGCAAGACGCCTTATACTCAGGAGTACAAAATAGTATAATACCGATGGAAGGCAATGGACAATGCCTATCAAAATTCAAATGCATTTCCCCTTTGACCCAGAACTCCTACTTCCAACGATTTTTTCTACAGGTATACCGTACCATGTTCAGGAGAATGCGTACACAAACTAACTCACTGGATCACATTTATAGCACAAAAGCTTGGAGACATACTAAAATCCACTTAACTGTACACTTTAAAAGGGTGGATTTTATGGGATGTACATTGTATGTTAACTAAACAAAAAGATGAGAAGCAATTCAAGTGTTCATCCATAGAAGAGGGTTAATAAACCATGGTATGTCCAAACGATCAAATGTACACAAAGCAATAGTAAACAAGAACGAGGAAGCTCCTGTTAGTGAATTCCTCAGTACTCTCTTCCACTTCACCAACTCTCTTTTTAACTGTATCAGGTCTAAAATTCATCCCATCGATTGAGTTTATTTTTTTCTATGACTAGATGTTTTATTCCCAAGTTTTGTAAATGGCTCTTTTTTCATGTAAAGCTAGATGTTCCTGTTCCATTTCTGCATATCTGGGGGCATTTTTAAATTTCATTTTTATCGCTGTGATGCCTTCGCTTATCCCTTTGAATTTCCTGCACATGCTTATTTTAGTCTTTGACTGACTTCTCTGTAAAATTAATCTCATCTGGAATGAATTTTTGTTTTCTTTGTTGATTGTGTTAGCTATCTTTATTAGCATGTACTCTCTTCAAGTATTTTGATATTTTGTTTTGAAGGTTCATTCTGAGTGGACAATTTTTATGTCTTTGCTTTCTACCTCCTCCTCTCTCTCCATCTATGCTCACCTTTTCCTCCATAGTGTTTCAGCAGGTGCCTCCACCAGGATCCACATACGGCCAGGCTAGGACACAGCCTCATGAAATGGCGATTCAAAACATCACCATCCCTCCCCAACTCCTCCACAATCACACTGCTTCAGTTCCTGTTCTTGAAGGTTTATCTATCTTACTCTGTCCCTCAAAACCCATATAAAGCCATTTCCCCAACATGGTTGTCTTTTTTTCAGTCTCCTTTAATGAGAAGTACAACGTCACCTCCGCCCTTGGCCTAGTTCTGGTCCCATTTCAAGTAGTGAGCTGTCACTTTCCATTATCCCGTAGGACCTAAACTCACATCGCAATTGTTTTGTTTGCTTCTTTCTTTCCACACTTGACAGGACCATGGTTTCAACCCAGCTTATGCCTTCACATTTCATTCCCTTTTTGGCGCACACCAATATCTTGCCTGTAAGCGCAACTATGACTCTTTTCTTATCTTCTGTTCTTTTAATGTGTTATCCATCACTGATATGTGTTTGGAACAGAAAGGATACACAATTGTGAGCTTACTGTACCATCTGACAAGAAGGCACAGATGATTTCTTTGTGATAAAAATTCTCAGCAAGAGAGTCACTAGGTCAGAGGTATATTCTCTGAAGACTCTTGATTCATATTGTGAAATTGCCCTCCAGGAAAACGGTATCCATTTCATGCCCATCAATAGACAATACCCATTTCTTCATATACTCGCACACCAGTTATTATCAAACGTTTAAATCTTTGGCATGTTAAATGAAAAAGAAAAAAAAAACGAGTTCACTCTAATCTACACTTCTTTAACTGTTAATCAGGTTGAGTAACTTTTCATGCATTGCCTGTCATTTGCAGGCGCTCTTTTGTGAAATGTCTGTTCATATCTTCTGTCCACTTTTGGCTGAGGTCTCTATCTTTTCCAGATTTAAATCTAAGAATCTACGCTTTGTGCCCATGGGAAGACAATGAATCTCTTTTATTACGAGCAGCTTTCTGACAAATTAATTAGCTCCTGGTGGAGCTCATGTCTCTCATGTGAAGCTAAAACAACGCTATATTTTCCAGCACTTATAAAATGTCCCCCCTCAGACATCACCTTTCACTGTGGTTCATACCTTCCCAAGATTTCCACAAAGTTACCCATAGCATGTCTTGATCCCATAAATTACTATTTCAATGGAAATTTTTTTTAATAAGTAAAATCATGGGTACAAAGTATACACTTTAGCTCTTCAGAGGATAATTTGAGTATTCAACCCTATTTGTGTCACCAACTTGATCTTAAGTTCCCACCTACCATCATCAAGTTTAAGACTACAATCCAAGTTTCAAAAGGAAAAGGAAGTTTCCTGAAAATGTTCTATGATGAAAGCAGCTAAACAGGATCTAAAAAGACGCAAAGGTTGGGCGTTGACTGTGAAAAAAAACAACACTTTGGGAGAAGGGCAGTTTCCACATCGGAAGAATATACAGTGAGCCCCAAAGCAGTTAAGTCCCTTTAACAAAATAAAATGTTGGATTCTTTACTCAGGAATAATGACTTAGAACCTCTAACTTCTTTGGATTTCCTTTGGAGTAACTGCCTGCAAACTAGAATCTCCTTGAGCCACCTCCAAGTATTCGACTGAAAACACAGGTAACCATCACTTATCCAAGATCCCTCCTTGTGACCAAACATTACCCATAATTCTGTAAGTGAACACAAGAGCAAGGGCGATACCATTCCAAAGCATGAAAGAGGGAGAACCGACTCACTGAAACTCCACCTTCATACCTGTGTTCTAGCTCCAAGAACCCAATAACACACCCCTGACATTTTCCCAGAGGTGAAAAATTCGCCTCTTGTCCACACCTGGTGAGATGACAAAGTCAAATTCTCTCAAATCAGACTCCAATCTTCCGGGAACCTTCTACCCTGAAATGTTACACCGTAGTAGCCTACTTGAAGGACAGAGAACAGAACTCCACGGGATGTCATCATGTGTCTTGCCCAGCTCAGCATTACTATGATCGAACCAAGAACTACTTTCCTGCTAGCTGGCCAGTTGTGAATAATAATAACACTTGAGACCAGTAGGATCTGACTTCTTTGTGATTTGGCAAAGCTTGAAGCATTACACCGTGATCAAACAAGCTGCCATGGGAAGGCGGATGTACATGATGTGGCCGGAAAGACATCAGTAAGTGACCTCAGTGGCTGTCCATTTACGCATCCTCAGCTCTCTCCGGCTCTCTGCTGCTTCCACAGCAAGTGCTGCATAATCAGACATTAAATACTCCCCCTTGTGTAGCCACAACTGAATTATACAAGGCGTGATATGGTACTTTCAAAACAACAAAAAATCCCCTTCACTGCTGACACAGCTACGTCAACTGTTAGTTCTGCTTAGCTATAATGAAAGTTAAAGAAAAATACCTAGACGAATAAGTTATTTGATAACTATTTTAGAGCTTTATAATACAGAGGAGATATTTTCATTTATCCCTTCGCGGGATTCCAGAAAGTCGATACATACCCTTTAGTATCACAATTTCTTGATTGAGGCATTGCGTGAAACTCTTTAACGTCATCGGCATGTATTTCATCTTATTTCAATATGTGCATTTTATGTTCCGAAGTTCCCTCTTCTAATTATATCACTAATGAAAAATTACCATTGCTGGATCATCTGATAGAAAGTGAATAATAATTAAAGAAGGACAAATTAGTAGCTGATAGATGGTCACAGGGATGGGAGCACGGCATAGAGAATGCAGTCAGCAGTAATATAATGGCTATGTGGAGAGCCAGAGGGAAGACAGAGTAATCAGGGGGATCATTTCACAAACTATATAAATGTCTAATCAATGTATACCTGAAACTAATAATAAAATAAAATGCTCAAAAAAGTGAATAATAATATTAATAAAGTTATTCTTCTTCGAATATGCCAAGGCTTGCAATCTAATCTGTCACATGTATAATTTCATTACGCTGGGAAATACGAACACTTTAATCTGAGATGCAATAACCAGAGGACCAGGCTTTCCACATAGCTATTCAGATTTTAACGGCAGATGTATAGATACCTCTTTAAGTGGCCTCTAACTGCACGGGGGAAAAAAGCAGGACAACAGAGCCTGAAATGAAGAGGCCCTAGAATCAGACCTTCTAGGTTCAAATACTGCCTCTTCTCATTACCAGCTGCGTAACCTTGAGTAAATAACCTCCCTGCGCCTTGGTGTCCCCATCTGTAAAACAGACACAGAAATCCTGCCTACCTCACAGGGATGTTATGAAGATTAAATTATATGAGTGAAGAGACAAATGGGTATGCAATTCCTCTTATAAAACAAACACCATATAAGTGCTGAAAACACTTTATTTCAGTATATGTGCTAATAAAGTTTTAAAAGAGACTAAAAAAAAATAACCATTTTGTCTGTCCCACTTCTCCCCGCCTTCCTGAGGCCACGTGCCAGTCACCACAGTTCAGTTCTATCTTACATCATGGAGCAAGCTCTTCCTCTCCCCTAGTACATTCTCTTCATCCTTTAATCCTGCCACCTTAAAGATCATCAGTTCATTAATTCACTAATGAAACCCTCCCTTGGATTTTCTTACTCTACTACCACTATCCCACTGCGTCCTTTCTTTCCCTCCCAAACTTCCCAAAGAACAATTTAAGGTAAATGCCCAGAATTCCTATTGTCTCTCTCCCCCACCCTCTCCCCTGGACTCGTAACATGATCTGGCTTCTATCACTGCCATTCTACCAAAACAGGTCTTCCCACAGCCAATGACTGACTCTGCTTGATAAAACACGGCATCAGCCAGCCCTCGGTCCCTGGGAAAGAACGGACAGCTACCTGCATCGCCTTCGGTCAGGATCCTCTTTGCCCTGCGTTTCTGTAACACACTCTCCCTTTTACGCTTCCAGCCCGTGCTCCGGCCTCCTCTGTCTGTCTGGGGTCTTTCTTCCTCCGCCTTTACTCGCAGATATTCCCCACTCTGCTTCCACGTCTCGCTCTGCGAAACAGCCTTCCTTTGGGCAATCTCATCTTCTAAAAATGAGTTCCTTACCGGTACCACTCAAATCCTCCTCTCCAGCCCAAACCTCCCTTTAAAACGGTCTCCGGGATATTACAGCATGAAAGTCCCCACCGGCACCTGAGATGCAATAAGCCCCAAATCACAGTGAACATCATCCCTTCCTAACTTCCTGCAGTCCGTTTCTTCTGGTTTTAATCTTTAATGTCACCAGCCGGGCTGACGATGCTGGAGTTCAGTCCCCCTGCTGCTTCTCACTCACTTCTTTCATGTTTACTGACTGCAAGAGGCACTTGTATCTAGGCTAACTCTTAATCATTACGAACATCTTATGAGGATGAGGCAGAAATCATTGTTCCCATTTGAACGAAGTAGAAACCGGGACTTATACAGACGAAAAGCCTGGTTCAGGATCGCGGAGCTAGTAAATGTCAGAGTTGGGGTTAGAGGTCACGTGTTTTATCTGCAAAGTCCAGGATGCTCGTGACAATACACGGGGAAGGTCTGTAAACCTGCACATTCCAGCCACGGCCCGGTCTCTGGGAGACGACAGTGACCATGACAGTTACATCAAGACAGCTGTTCCTGCCCTCACGGCACTCCACACGTGGTAGAAGCGTCGGACAAATTAAACAAGTGAATATAATCAAACGCAGGAAGTTCTATGATACAGGAAGCAAAGAACAGTTCTACAGCACCCGACGTAAAAGACAGGACAGGGAGCTCTTGAAGGCTTCCAGATGGCAGGAGAGGTGACATCTGGCCTGAGAACTAAACATCAGTAGGTAGGTGCTGGCCAAGCAGAGGGAAAGGTGGTCAAAGTGATCCAGAGATAATATTTCACAACCTTTAGAAGGGAGGGAGAGAAGAAGAGAGGAAGGGAGGGAGGGAGGGAGGGAGGGAGGGAGGGAGGGAAGGAGGGAAGGAAGGAAGGAAGGAAGGAAGGAAGGAAAGAAGGAAAGGGAAAGGAAAGGAAAGGAAAGGAAAGGAAAGGAAAGGAAAGGAAAAAAAGAAAAGAAAG
>PVKZ01007964.1:0-18841 GCA_004027375.1 Macroglossus sobrinus | reverse complement strand
GGGGGTGCTCAGAGGGGGGAATGGGGGTGCTCTGAGTGGGGACTGGGGGATGCTCTGAGCGAGATTCGTCCTTTCAAAGTGGGGGGACACCCATGGGAAGGACGCTGGAATTTTAGACGCATGACCCCCAACAATGGGCCTCGGTTTTCCCGCAGGCTTTCAACAGGCCCGGGCCCCAGCTTTTCCCGGGGGCCCCCAGCACCCCTGTGCACCTCAGCCAGCAGCTCCGTCTCTCAGTGTCATGCACCAGGACCCGCAAGAGCGCGCCCCACCCGCCTGGGCCCCGCTGTCAGATGGGAACACTCCACCCCTTGGGGTCGTGTCAGAGGTCAAAAGAAACAGGAAGTTAACGTTGACAGTTTGCTTCATCCAACCTGCCTGCCCCCGACACTGGGGCCACCCCTCGGCCGGCCTCCCCTCGCCCAGTGGCCACCTCCAGCCACAGGACCTCCCTACCTTCAGTCATCAACTGTCAACTCGAGTGCCACTGTGTGCCACCAGCACTCGTGACGTTGTCCCCAGAGCCCACGCCGTGGGGCACGAGGCAGCCGGGTGAGGACTTGGACCTGAGCGCCCTCCTGTCAGGCGCGGGCAGGGGGCTCGCCGCTCTCAGACATACCCGCGTTCATATCCCTGAGACGTCACTGGTGTCGCCACCCTCTGTGGGACCTCACTGCCACAGGACACGCACGTCCCCAGCCCCGCTGCCGAGGGAGGGGCCTCGTGGCCCCGAGCCGGCTCCCGGCACCCGACCCCTGGTGGCCAGCACCACGGGAGGGTCAGAGCGGGGCGACCGGCCCTTCCTGTGGGAGAAGGCGGGCAGGCTACCTGCCCCCCGAGCCTGCCCCTCACCCCCACGACGACTAGTCCAAAACTGTCCTTGTGTGTTGCTCACACTGTTGCGTGCATGGCTATGCATTTGTGCGCGTGTATGTGCACATGTGTGCATGTGTGTGCATGTGCACGTGTGTCCGTGCACGTGTGCATGCATGCGCTGCGTGCGCTTGCATGCGTGTATGTGTACACACGTGTGCACGCATCTGTGTACATGTGTGCGCACATGTGTGTATGTGCGTGCGTGCATGTGTGTTGGAGCAGAAGCGTACGTGGGGCCGGGGGGGCCACTGGGTCCCACACGACAACCGGCGTCCCTGTTTCCCAGGTGCCAACGTCCTTTCTAGGCCTGTTTCTTTACCTGTAGGAGGGGGGGCCCCACCACCTTGCTGGGTCCCAGGCTCACCTGGCAGGCTGCAGGAGCCTGCCAGGGGACATGTGCTGCCACCTGGTGGAAGAAACGTGCATGGCACTGCTCCCCACAGGGGCGGGTGGATCCTCAGGCTCCCTGCTGCCATGGCAACGGTGGCTGACAGGCATGGCGATGGTGTTAGCCTCGGTGGGTGTACCTGACCACTGGCTTCCTCCTACTTCTTGGGCGTCTCTGTGCGTGGACTTTGTGGCCGCAGGGCCGGACACCCCACCTCTGTCACTTACTTGGCTGTGTGACCTGAGCAAGCTACTTAAGTGTGTGTCACGGAGTCGTGACATTCGTGGGCTAATTCCCTGGCAGTCCTAAGAACAGGGCCTGGCTAATCCGGGGTGCGTGGGGTGGTGACGGTGGCTGAGGTGTCCTTGGTGGCCCCTAAGGACTAGCCCCTCCCTCGCCATCGCCATCACGTGACTTGGTTTGACCAAGGAGCTGGGGCGAGCGGAGGCGTGTTGCATCTGGAGAATTTTCAGGGTCCGCGTGCGGCACCGGCTCTCCTTCCCCCCAGCCTGGGACCTGGAGCTCGCTAGAGGCGCGCACGACGCAGTGGAGCCAGCAACGCGCCTGTCCCCACCACGCAGCTCATGTCACCACCACAAAGCTACTCCTTGGAGCCGCCTGAGACCACCGGCCAACAGCAAGGGGGCAAAGGCCCGGGCACCCCTTCCGCCACCTGTGCCCCGCCCACGCCCCACCTGCCCGGAGGGAGGGGCCAGGGAGCCGCCGGGTGGGCATGGGCACCCCTGCACCCTCGGGGACGCGCCACCCCTTTGCCGTGGTCCCTGGCGCCACCTAGTGGCCCTGGCCGGTACTGCTCTGAGCCAGCTCACCGCTGCCACCTAGTGGCTCTGCGGAGTATGGCCAGGGCTCCTGGACGTCGTGGTCACGTGAACCTGAGTCCTGGGCTTGTGGCACCAGGGGAACCCAGACACGCGAGGGGGAAGGACGAGGGACACAGGACAGCAAACCACGAGTGGCCTGAGGATGGCCCTTCACCTGGGGCTGGGGAGATCGCAAACTGATCTCTGCCAGCAGCAAGTCGCCTGGACACCTGCAGAGGGGAGTCTGAAGCTGAGCCCAGCCGGACCCGTCTCCGCCCCCGGGTGGAGCTCCAGGCCCTCCAGGTGCAGAGGGAGGTTCATTTGGTCACCGGGAAGCAGGGCCCAGAGCCACGCCCCACCCCAGGCTCTCTCCCCGGTGCCGTCCACTCTGGGGCTGCCAGGCGCACACATCGACCCAGACAGACAAACGAGTAAAGGGACAAACCGGAAGCAGGCCCGACAACCTTGTCTGAAGCCTACGGCCACCAGGGCCTGCTCCCTCCGAGTCACTTTGCCTCTGTCCTGTGCCAACAGAGGCCCCGCCCACCAGCCCGGAGCCGACCCCCGCTCGGCCTGTGCTCCTCTCTGTCCCCGCCCAGCCTCAGGCGCCCTGGGCCAGCGCAAGCCTGGTCCTGGGCACGGGCACCAGTAGTGCTGAGCGGGGGTGGGGGGGTGGGGGTGGGGGGGCAGAGCCTGACCAGGCCCGGACACAGCGTGGCCATCCGTGACAGCCGTGACGTGACTCGCGTCCCGCAGGGAGGCCAGGCTTCAGGAGGTGGAGGAGGGGTGTGCGAGGGGGCCAATGCATCGCAGAGTGCCCTGCCCCCGACAACAGCTGACCCCGCTGGCAAAAAGAATCTTCTTCTAAAAGTAATTTTTTACTTTTCAATTGCAGTTGACAAGCGACATTAAGAAGAATCTATTTTTTCTCTAAATGTTTCCCTTCTCTCCGACTCAGGCTCTAGAACACGGACACCGGGGGTCCCCAGACCTCCAGAGCCACCAGCCTTCGTCGCCACCCACGGACCTCGGTGGAACCCCGTGACGAGGGACACCTGTGGATTAAGGGGGCTCCGGCCACGTTCAGTATCACCCATGGGGTCCAGATTGGAGCAGGATTTTCTGGGAACAGCGTGTGGGGTGAGGAAAAGTCTGACAGTGAAGAGATGAACCAAGGGACCCCAAAACTCAGGCGAGCCGACACAGGGCTCCCCGTGGTGTGGATGGAGGCGGGTGGGTGGGCATCAGAAAGGAATGAAGGACAGAAACCCTGGGAGGCTCGGACAGACCAGCGGACATAGAGGGCGCAGGGGGCGCCAGGCCTGGGGAGCGGTGTCCCAGTGCCCCCCGTCCCCACGCTGAGCAGTGACGCCCGCCAGCCACTGCATGGGGAGGCGGACGCCCACTGCACAGACGAGCGCTGGTGGGCGGAGCCTCTGCCGGACCCTGCCAGTCCCACTGTGGGCTGACCTGGGGGGCCCCTGCACCAGAGCCACCCCGCCACCAAAGCCGGACCCCCCGACGCCGTGCCAGATGCCGCCACGCGGGGCGGGCCCGGCTCCGCCATGCTCAGAAAGCCTCCTCCAGACACAGACGACACGGGACAGGAAACACGCTCAAAATCTCTGCTCCCAGCACAGACCCTGGGGCGCGCTCGCCCTGACACCCGCAGCCGGGAAGCCCCTAGAAACGCTCTCACGGCGGCCGGCCGGGGGAGGGGTTCACCCCGGGGGCTGGTGCTGCAGTGGCCACACTCACGGGGGGCACACGCGTCACGCAGGGCGGGACACGCACACAGAAGCTCCGTCCCCCGAGGGGACAGCTAACTGGCGCCACCAGGTGGCGGAGCCTGGGAACTACAGCCCCAAACAGGTGGCTAATGTCAACCCAAACCAGAGACAGGCCAGCCCCAGACCCGGCTGAGCCCAGCACACCTGCAGTCAGCCAGCCAGCCCTCCACTGATCGAGGGCGCCCCTCCCGGGAGCCGGCAAAACAACCTGTTTTCATGTTGATTAACGACTTCATGTGACTCAGGGCCTCTGTCTTCATACACCCCCTCCCCCGGCCCTGCGGGAGCCTCCCCAGGACCCCCACCAGCCCCACGGCAGGTCCGGGAGCTTCCGGAACGGGGATCCGCCTGTGAGCCCCTCCGCCGGACACGAGCTGGTCCGGGGACAGGGGACGAAGTGTGCCCTGGGCTGCCGGAGGTGTCCGGGTCACCACGACAACCCACGGTGGGTCGCACCGCGGCCCCCACCCTCCCCGGGGCCCGTGGCTGGGATCTCGCTCGGAAACGAGCCTCTGCTCTGTCACGGGCGTGAGGGTCTCCAGCGGAGGGCGCCCTAAATCAGGGGGGACCCTCAGTCCAGCGACAGGGACAGAGGACGCAGAGGCGTGCTCGACAGACCCACGGAGGGGGCCGCGTGCCAGGCGGACGCGGAGTTACCGTCGGCGACCCCCGGAAGCGGGAAAGGCAGGAAGGACTGCCCCACCCTGCGATTCCGACCTTCGACCTCCGGCCTCCGGCCTTCGGAACCGCGAGATGATCAGTTTCTGTCGTTTCCGTTTTGGGGTCACCCGTTTGGGCAGCCACGGGAAAGTACGGCCTCCTTCAGGGGACATCTGCCACGGTACCCGGGCCGTGGCCGCTCAGGGGCAGGCGCCCGAGAAGGAGCAGAGGCGGGGGCGCCCCGTGGCAGGCAGCGCGCTCAGCGGAACGCAGGGCTCCGCGGGGGGCAGCAGGCGGGACCCGCCTGGCAGCCGCTCGGGTGGCGCTGGCACCCCCTCTGCCACAGCCAGCAGAACAGACGACCTGCGAACCGGGTGCGACGCTGCGAGTCATCCCCCCCCATACGTGGCCACAACTTAATCACGTCCCTGAGCGGGGCGAGGCTTTCCCACAGCAGGTGCGAGCGGACTCACCGCCTTCTAAGGAGCGATGGGCCCAGGACGGGCTTCCGGAAACGCGGGGACTCTAAGGACCTCGGGAGACTTGGGGAACAGATGGAGCGGGGAGTCTGTTTGCTTGCACTGAAGCCGCTGATGGGGTGTCCTGAGGAGGGCCCCGTGGGGTGCAGGGGGGACCCCGACGAGCAGGAGAAGAGCGTCTGGGGGGCGGGACGCGGGCCCCTGAACGGCGGTCGCCTCCGGCTCTCGGTTTTGTCGCCGACCGATGGGCTGAGCAGAGGGTGGCGACGTGCCCGGTGGGGGCACAGAGCCGGGAAGTGCCCTGTCGCTGACGGTAGGACGGGTCTGGGGTCAGACGGCCCCGGGACGGTCCGGCTCTGACCTGCATCATTCATTCCTCCTCTTTGAGCCGCAGCCTCCTCGCCCCTAGAACGGGGGCACGAGCAGCCCCTGCCCTCCAGGGAGTCACCGGGCCACCACGAGCTAAGCCTGCGACGCTCCCAGCTGAGGCCACCACATGGGACGGGCTCGGCCCCAGGGGCCGGGGCCTCCCCAGGACGGGCGAACCCACAACTGTAAAGGCCTCCGGTTCATTCTGTTGTTCACCTTTGACCCCTAGCCCAGGAGGGAGGCCGCGGCCCCGCAGACGGGGCTGAGCTGCGGGGCCCGAGGAAGGGGGATCCGGCTGCCTTCTGCCTCACCTGGAGCCCACCTCGGACGTCCCCTGGTCCTTGCCTCCCCCGACGGAAGCGGGGCCCTCACCCACACATCCTCCGGGCTCACCTGTCCTGAGGACCTGTGTCCCCCGCAAGGCCACAGGCTCCCCCGCCCAGTCACGTGTCCACCATCACCCTCGGCCGCAGCCAGAAAGACAAGCCCCCTCCGCCCTGAGTCTCTGCCTCTCCCGCGAAGAAGGCACTTGGAGGCTGCGGTAACAGAACAGGGTGGGGGAGGGGCTGCCTGGACGCGTCACCTGCAGACGGAATCTTATAAAGGTGAGGGGACCAAAACGTGTCCCTCCCCTCAGTCCAGGCTTCACCCAAGGGGTCTCCTTGTCCCTGTGGCCGGAGGCTGCGTGCCAAGGTCCGCGCGAACGGGTGAGGGGCCGGCCCGGGGCTGCTTCCCAGAGGCACGGACCCCGTGTCCTCAACGCCGCCCGCCCCCTGGGGACAGCACGGGAACCTGCAGGAGGCCAGCAAACACGCTGTCCCCCCAAAAGGAAGGGCCACGGGGCGCTGTGCCTGCGGGGTGGAGGCCCACGGCCCACGGCCCGCGGGCAGGAGGCTCTCGGTGCTGGCTCAGCCACGAGGCGGAGACGGAGGCCAGCTTCCTCCGCTCGGGCACGTCCACGCCCGGGCGGCGGGCGGGACGTGGGCGGTGCCGGGCAGCCCACCGCGAGCCCGCTCAGCCGCCAGCCCGAGCTGTGCTGGCACCTGCCCGCCCGGCCTGTGCGCCCCCCTCCCGGGGCCTGGCTGGCAGCCACTCGCATTGGCTTCCGCGGGGCACACAGCTGCCACGCCATCTGCAGCACAGCCGGCCGCCCCGGGCCCTGTGCCCTCGGCCAGTGGCCTCGCTGGCCTCGCTGGCCTCGCTGGCCTCGCACGCGGTGTAGGTGAAGACACTGACCCGCCCTGAGCACGGGGGGCTTTGGGGAGCAGGTGGGCACGCGGGGCACTCGGGAGCTGGACAGCAAGACCGGGTGACGCAGTGAGCCCTCTGCAGGGATGAGCACGGGACGGGGCACAGAGGGGACACCGGCTGGAGGCCCCGCCCGCCCTCCCCGGCCTGCTGAGCCCCCGCAGGCTCCGGCACCATTCCCAGAGCCCCCCCCACCCCACACCCCTCTGCACCCCACCCCTGCCCACATCAGGGACTCGCCAGCAGCGTCTTCTAATAAAACACAAATCAGCAACTGCCCTGCTCAAGAGCAGAGGGGGAAATAGTCACCATCAACAAAACCTCTGTCGCCATGGAGACCATTAAAAATAGCTCGCCCGCCCTGCCCCCTCCGCTGGTAACCCACAGCTGAGTTCCTTCACACGTGAATGACGAGTCATCCCCTCCTTTCCGTAGGAAGATGGATGGACGCACAGGGCTTCCCGGCCGAAGCCCCCTTAGCATGCATTTCTCTATGCGGACGGCAGCCGGCCCGCCTGCTCAGCCCGTGTACGTCACAGTTAAGCCCCTGTCCCACCCGGTCTGTCTGTCTGGCTGGCTGGCTGGCCGTCTGCTCTGCGGGGCCCTGCCCTGGGTTCTGAGGGTGCCAAGGCAGGGCCAGGAGAAGCCTGGCGGGGCTGAGGGGCGGCTGCAGGAAGTGACCACTGGAGCACGCGGAGGGAAGAGGTGTGGGGTACGGGGCACATCATCGCTCCCGCAGGAGGCTGGCGACGGGGTGTGCGCCTTTCCGTCCCGCCCAGACGGCCCCCAAAGGCCCCCGACCAGGGGGCACTGTGGGGTGGGGGTCTGGGACAGAGCCCGGGCTGCGGGAGAGGAGGGGAGCGCCAGGACCTCGGTCACCTGTCGCCGAGGACGCAGCTCACGGGGTGGGAGGGTGGGGAGAGGGGGGGCGGCAGAGTAGCTTCTGGACCGCGGGGATCCCCTGCGCCCCCTGCCTCCCCCACACCAGCACCCCCAGTCAGAAGTGGGCACACTCACTGCGGCCGGGCACGGCTCTGCAATCCATCTCGAGGACCCAGGGGGGACCCAGGGGGGACGCCCCGGTCCCATCGCAGTGCCTTCCGGACACCGGCAGTGGCGGGCCGTGTCCGGGGTGTACGTCCCCAGCACCTGCCTCAGAGAACCGGACCCAGCCAGGGCCTCAGACGCAAAGCCCGTGGCTGCTGCCCGCCTGTCGGGTGGCTGTCACCGACACAGAGGGCGTGGAGCCACCGGGGCCCCGGGGCACGCTGGGGACGGCAGGGCGGGTGTGCCCACACCACCGAGGGCGCACCGAGAAATTGTCCAGCGGTAACGTTTATGTTTTACCGCGATTTTTTTCCACGTTTTTTAAAAAGTCTCCGGACGTCAGCGGCCAACCCCCCTCCCCCGCACACGCACCCCCACGCATGCACACACGTGTCTGCGTGTCTTCCGGGCTACGTCAGCCAAGGTCCTTCCCCACCAGACGGTCCCCTGAGGCAGCTTCACGAGGCGGGATCCAAGCAGCACCCGCCGATGGGAGGCCCCGGGGTGGGAGGGCGGCTCGTCGCTGCTCCCCTGGTACACGCGAGTGGCAGCCACGTTAGCCAGGAGTCTGCTTCCTGCAGCCTGGAGCAAGGGGGGTGCGCACACTGAACCCCACTCACCTCAGGGGGTGGCCAGACGTGTGGCTCAGCCCCCCACCCACATCCCTGGTTCTCATGGAGGGAGATCAACAGAGAACATCAAACGGGGACAGAGAGGGACAGGCTGGGACCAAGACGCAGGGAGAGGGGCGGGGCCGTGCCAAGCACCCACAGCGTCCCTGAAGTCTGGGCGGCAGTCCACTCTGCTCACACCTGCTGCATGTGCAGAGGTATGTGTATGCATGTGTGTGCATACAGGTGTGTGCATACAGGTGTGTGCATACAAGTGTGCATAGAGGTGTGTGTGTGCATAAAGGTGTTGTGTGTGCATTGCATAGAGATGTGTGTACGGGTGTGAGCATGCATGTGTGCAGCCTGCATACAGGTGTGTGCATATAAGTGTGCATACAGGTGTGCATACAGGTGTGTGCATAGAGGTGTGTGTGTGCATAAAGGTGTTGGGTGTGCATTGCATAGAGATGTGTGTACAGGTGTGAGCATGCATGTGTGCAGCCTGCATACAGGTGTGTGCATACAGGTGTGCATACAGGTGTATGTGTGTGCATAGAGCCATGTGCATGCACATGTGTAGCATGCATAGAGGTGTTTGTGTGCATGTGCAGAGGTATGTGTATGCATGTGTGTGCATACAGGTATATGCATACAGGTGTGCACACAGGTGTGTGCACACAGGTGTGCATACAGGTGTGTGCACACAGGTGTGCATACAGGTGTGTGTGTGCATAAAGGTGTTGTGTGTGCATGTGTGCATACAGGTGTATGCATGCAGGTGTGCATACAGGTGTGCAGCCATGCCGAGGGGAGCGGCCCTGGCATGTCTAGAGGAAGCGGAGGGTCAGAGAAGGCCAGGCGGGTGCACAGACGCCTGGTGGCAGAGGGCCCTGAGGCCCCGCTTCTGACCCGGGGAGGAGCTGCTGGTCCACCTGTGACGGTCGAGTTCTGCAGCTCGCTTTTCTGCGCCCCGACTCCCATCCAGGGCCCCGGTGATGCTTTTGCCTCCTTGGGGCCAGGGGCAAGAGGAGGGGGCATCCTTGCTGGAGCCTCCCTCTTCCAGCCTTGGGGAGCAACCCTGGTAGAAAGGGAGGCCCCAGACGGCCATTCCTGTGACTCCTGCCCCCCCAGGCTGGCCCGGCCCCCTTCCTGAACAGGGACCTTTGGAAGCTCAGGGTGTTTGAGCCCCCTCCCCCCACCCTCCAAATTTCCCACCGTACCCCGGCTGCCACCCCACCCAGATCCCTGTGGAGTTGGGGCGTCTCCGGCCCCCAGAGGCCTGACATGGCCTTCACCAGCTCTCGAGGCGCAGGAGGCGGCTGGCCTTCACTGACAGCTGCAGGTGGATGCCGTTCGCCAAAGGCGCCTTCCGGGGAAGGGGTCGCTCTGCCCACCCCCTCAGTCTCTTTTCTCCTGCGACTCCTCCAGAATCATAAAGAGATGATTAAATAAGTGATGAGTGTGGGGAGGCAGCGCCCGGGCGGGAAGCCACAGCACCTCCGAGCAGAAGCTGCCAATCACCATCGCCCCGTCACACAGCCCGACACCGGGTCTGGGGTCACGGAGGGCTGGTCTGCGGGCCTCCCGGACAGTCCAGCATCAGAAGACACCGTTCCCGAGCACTAAGTTCCCCGAACACCCCCACCTCAGGCAGACATCGGCTGTACCCCCGAAACCTGGGTCTCCTGGCACAGGGGGGTCTTCAGAAGGCATTTGATCTGGTTGCCTTATTCTCTGGGGCTCTAGAAAACCATTTGTCCCATTATCTGCCATACCCGTCCCACACACATGCATGCAAACACTCGCATGTGCACACATGCATGCACACATAGCACACGTGCGCACATGCATGCACAATGCACACATGAACACACATGTGCACATGAGAACACTCGTGTGCAGCCACATACACACGTGTGTGCACACATGCACACAGTGTGTGCACACATGCACACAGCACACTGTGTGTACCTGCACACGATGCACACGTACAGGCACATATGCACACTGCATGCACGCACACACACATGCATGCATTTGCATGCAATGCATGCACATGCACAGGCACGCACATGCACACGTGCACACACATTCACATAGATGTGTGTGCGTACACGTGTACATACATGCGCACATGTGCACACACGTAGGCACATGTGGACACACATGTGTGCGCAATGCACGCTGTATGCACACACAGTATGTACACACATGCACACACGCACGTGCACGCACATGCCGCCGCCACCCAGGGCTCTACGAGGAGCTGACGGGAACTGACACCCATGCTGTGGGATGGGGCAGGTGTCCGTGGGGCTCCCGCTGTGCCGGCCCCACACACACAGGGCCTGCACCCCGCAGGCCAGCAGGGCCCCAGGCACTGCGTGTGTGTTCTGCTCCCTCTTTCTCTCTCCCCAGCGCCAACCGCTCTGCCACCAGATAACATCAAACATGAAAGGGAACCCGTGGCATCTGTCACGGAAGGTGTGGGAGGACCTGGGAGCACCCCACTCCCGTGCCCCGCTGGGCCAAGCGATGAATCGCCTCCCCTCACAGGGCAGAGCTGAAGCTCCCCAGCTCCGGGGACTGAGCTGCTGCTCCTGTGTCCCCAGAAACAGCCGGACCCCTCAGCCACCAGGACGTCGGCACCGCCTGGCTGCAGAGATGCGGGCCGCGCTCCTGGCGGGGCCTCCCGTCTCCTCGCGCCCGGCCCAGGGCTACAGGGGGTGGCGGGCGGGGACAGAGTGGCGTCCAGGTGCCCAGAGAGGCTGCCCCTCGGGTGGGACCTGCCCCTTCTCCCCACAGTGAGATTCCAGGTGGGGTATGGTCACTCACCCCCCACCCAAGGAGCTCACCACCTGCTCTTTCTTCAGCGGTGACTGCCAGCGTATTTCCTCCAGAGGGGCAGAGCGGGGGACAGAGCAGGGCTGGGAGGCACGGCCGGGCCCCGTCCTGGCAGTCAGGACTGGGGGGGTACTGGGGGTGGTGGTGCCTGCAGCTGGGGTGGGGGCTGGGATCTCTTCCCTCCCCCAGCGTCTCTGTCAGTTCCCGAGCTCCCACGAGTTTAATTTCACGGTTCACGTTTTCTCCCAGCACAGCCCGGGGTGACAAGGTGGGAAGTCTGCCCTGATCGACTGTCCCCCTGGCGCTGAGGCAGCGCCCGCGAGCTGAGCAGCGGCGACGCAGCCGACAGGGACGTGTGGCGGGCGGCCGCGGCCCCGCCGTAAATCCTGGCCCTGGCGGGCGCCCCCAATGAGAGGGGGCAGCACGCAGGGAGCCGGGCGCCCACAGGGCCAGCGGGGGCCCGGCGCCCCGTCCCCTGCCGTGCAGTGGGTGTCATTTAAGCAAGACGGAGTGGAACCGCTCCATGGTGCCATTGATTTTTAATGAAAGCAGGTGACATGCTGCAGATCGGCCGTCACTTCATGGCTCCTCGGCCTCAGGCAGACGTCCAGCCACTTCCCCGGGGGCTGCGTCCGGCGGGCGGTGGCGACGACCAGGGTCAGCAGGGGGCTCTGGAGGAGCTTCCGGGAGGTCTGGGTTCTCTTTCCTGTTCACACATGCACGCATGCAGCACACGTACCAGCATGGATGCAAGCGTATGGGCACGTGTGCACACATGAGCACACACAGCCCTACACTCGGCACGCTGTGTGCACACACGCACACGCACCCACACACACACGCACTCAGCGCGTTGCATTCACACATGCTCACATTGCACACATGTGCATACGTGCACACACCCGCGCACACATACCTGCACCCTGCACATTGCATATGCACACATGCACACATGTATATGGGCATGCACATGAACCCATGTGCACACTCATCCTGCTGCATGCACACATGCACACATATTTGCACTCGGCGCGTTGCATTCACACATGCTCACATTGCACATGTGTGCATGCGTGCACACACCCCCACACACATACCTGCACTCTGCACATTGCATATGCACACATGCACACATGTGCATGGGCATGCACACAAACCCATGTGCACACTCATCCCGCTGCATGCACACGTGCACACATATTTGCACTCAGCGCGTTGCATTCACACATGCTCACATTACACACACGTGCATGCGTGCACACACCCGTGCACACTTACCTGCATGCAGCACATTGCATACACACGCACACTCACTGCACACACATGCACATGAATCCACATACACACTCATCACACTGCGTGCACGCGTGCACACGTACCCACACGCACACACGCACACACGCGGCTGACCAGCCAGCGAGGCGGGACGAGCCGAGCCTGCTCTCTCCTCCCAGCCCGACTCTTGAGTCCCCGGTGACCTTGAGCCTGACATGAATTAACTGGGACATTCCAGGAGCGGGGAAGGCACACGTGTGAGGACAGGAAAGCAGGCGCCACATGAGGAAAGGGGACAAAGGGGAAGGCTCGGAGGACCAGGGAGCGCGTCCCCATGAGATCACAGAAGCCGGAGCCTGGACACCAAGATGGGGACCCCCCGCCACCGAGCACCAGGCTGAACTGCGACCCCGACACCGCCCCCAGCCATGAGCAGCCCAGTGGGTCTCCGCCCGGTCTGCTGGGGTTACTGAGCGCAACCAAAGCTCCGCGAGGGCCCACTGCTCGCCCCAAGCCAAGAGCTCTCCCCAGAAGCTCCCCCTGCAGGCATGCCAACCCCGCCCGCCGCCCGCCGCCCGCCTCCCCCCGGGAGGGCAGCGTGCCACCAAAACACTGGACAGCTGTGTGCAAGAAACTAAATCCAAACACCTGGGGAGCCAAGGAGAGCAGCAGACACCAGGGCATTTGGTTTGGGGTGTCCCGTGCTGATTCATTCCGCCTGGTCACCTGCAGTCCGCCCCAGCCCCTGGGGGCTGTCACCGTGGGTGATGACCGTGGGCAGACAGGCCAGGAGGCGCTGTCACCTTCGCTTGCCCTGCGGCCGGGAGACGAGCTCGCCAGCTCACGCGCCCACACGCGAGGCACACTTCCGGACAGAGAGGGAGCTGGCGGCGTCTGTCACGTCCTCCCGGGAGACGGACCTTCTCACCGTGACTGCCCCTCACCCCGTCAGCCCGAGTCACGGGCGCACAAGCGGGATCCACTGCCGCCCGATGGGGACGCGGGGGGCCGTCACCGCAAGACGCACAGGGCTCAGGAGGGACACGCGGCTCGTGCCCCACTGGCCGTGACACCCCGGGCAGGTCCTGGGACCCCCCCCTCACCTCCCTCCCCGCCGTCCCCGGACCAGGGCGACAAGGACGGTGCCTGCACACACAGAACGTCGCGAGGCGGGCGACGTGTCAGCCAGGGCACCGTCACCGACTGGAGCTGCCTCCGTGACGGCCCTCTGGTTGCCCCGGGTCCCCCTGCCCGGCAGGGCCAGGCTGCGGGCAGGGGTGGCTCACGGAGGCGGGGGCAGGGAGGCCCAGGCTGGGCCGAGCCGGACGGGCCGATGTGCAGCAGGTGGACACCGGTGGAGGACACTCGGGGGCGGGGCCAGCGGTGCGCTTCAGGGAAGCGGGCAGCAGGTGCGGGCGGCAGGTGCAAATGGCTTTGCACCCGTATCTCCCTAGAGCAGGGAACTCGGCGCTGCGGGGGTGCAAAGTCAGAAGCCCAGGGCGGAGTCCTCAGCGGGAGAGGGACGCGGTGGTCACGGGGCCCAGGGAGCCGGGGTCCAGGGAGCCACACCACTCAGCTGTCTCAGGATGGACGGCCGCTCTGAACCGGACGTGGGTGTGAGCAGGGCTCAGGGCGCTGTCCGCCTGGACCCCCCACCTGGGTCACGTCCCCCCAGCTGTGAGCTCGTTGCTTCATTCTCTGGTCTCAGCTGCGGCCTCAGCCAAACGGGGGATTAACAGGACCCCCCACTGCGGCTGCTGTGAGGTCCAGTGAGTCGGTGTCTGCAGGAGCCTCAGCCCATGAGAGCAGTGTCACTGAAATGACACACACGGCCAGCGGGAAAAGCCAACAGACGACACACAGCCGGACGTGTGGCGGGTGCTGCAGCCCCCGGGGACGCGGGTTTGGCCGGGCCCTGAGCCCCGCTGGCCACACTCGAGCCCAGAGCAATGCCCAGAGGACCCGCCCCTTCCGGGCGTCCAGGGGCAGGCGGGCCGGCCCCCCGTCTGGCCGCACACCCCTGCCCCCGGGGCCCGGCTCCACCTGTCACAGGGACGGGCGCCTTCTCGCCACCTCTGAGGGCCGTCCGAGGGAAGCTGGTGGGAGGCGGGGACACTGGGGGTGGGGGCGCAGAGGCTCGTGGAGCCCGGTCATGGCAGGGGCATGCACACGCCTGCACACACATGTACACACTCACACCACACACACCTGCACACGTCCAAATGCATGCACACACAGCACACATGCGCACACATCTGCACACGCCCCTCACAGGCCACCAATGCAGCCCACAGGCCCAGCCGGCTTGTGCGGCTCTTGGGGACAGTGGCGTCACCTCTGTGGCACAGGGGTGACTGGGCAGGAGCGGCTGTGCCGGGCACAGGACCCTGCCCGCCACGGGCCCTCTTGTGCCGGAGTCCAGCTTCTCCCGGAAGCGGAGCCCTGGGGTCAGCGGGGCTGGGGCGCAGGGGGCCGGGGCGCAGGGGGCCGGGGCGCAGGGGGCCGGGGCGCAGGGGGCCTGGGTGCAGGGGGCCGGGGCGCAGGGGGCCTGGGTGCAGGGGGCCGGGGCGCAGGGGGCCGGGGCGGGGGGCAGGTGTGTGGGCCGTGTCCTCCCCCCGCACGGGGAGGGGATCCAGGGAGCAGCTGCACTCCCGGCGGGGTCACTGTTCAGGGCGAGGACGACCACAGGGCTGCCATCCTCCTGCACCGCCCCCTTCCCCACCCAGGGGAAGCAGAGCGCCAGGTGCCAGGGAAGCGTCCGTGGTGGCCCGGAGCGGGGGCCGCCTGCCCGCTACTGCCCTGTGGCCTGCTGGTGTGGGGCAGGAGCCCCCCGGGGCTGACAGCGGGTGCAGGCCAGGAGCACAGACGAGCCTGGCAGAGCAGGGCCTCCCCCAGGCCAGCCGGGCCCCCAGTGACGCCCTGTGCGTCTGGGAGCGGCCGGGGGACAGGCACAGATCCCCCGCAGACAGCTGCCTGCAGGAGCGGCCTGCCATGCGGGCACGGGCGGGGGTGGGGGTGGGGGGGCGCGGCAGGCTGGTTACCTCATGCCTCGGGGAGGGAGAGAGGGGGGGCGGACTCTTTTTATAGCAAGCAAACAAACGGTTCGCTCCGAGAAGCCGCACACGGGAAAAGACACCGGGAAAAGACACCGAGGAGGAGAACAGGCTTCTGCCCCTGACCGGGGGCAGGAAGAGTCACCGCGGGACGGATCGGGGAGCCGGGGGCCGGGCTCACGCGGCCAGGGCCGGCCCCCTGGACAGCGGGCGGCGGGCAGCGGAGGACAAGGCGGGCCAGGCCGGTCGGCCCCCGGCGATGTGCTGGGTGTAAGGCCAGCTCTGCGCGTCACTCACCCCCACTCTCTCTGGGCGCCCGGGAAACGGGACGGTCACCACCCCGATGTCACAGGCCCGGGGCTCGGCCAGTTCCTGAGACCGCCCGGCAGGGAGTGGGAAGGCGGGGTGTGGCCCAGTCCCCGCCTGCCACGCTGTCAGGAGCGGGGGACCCGAGAGTCTGGCACCCGTGAGCAAGCCTAGGGGGGCCCTCCCCACAGCGGCCACCACTCCCCTCCCCTGTCACCGTCCTCTGCCCTCCTGTGGTCCCGACCTCGGGCTGACCGGATGCACCCGTGGGCTGCAAGCCACCCCGCCCGACACCGACACCGACACCGACACTGCAGCTGACGCTGCCTCCCCTGCCTCCTCCTTCTGTTCTCCCCATGACCCAGCCGCGGGAGCCCCCCCCCCCCCACGACAGCGGCAGCCACTATTTATAACCCGGGGATGTCTCTACTGTGGCTTCTCTCCCACCCAGAGCCGATGGCCGGGGCGCTGTCGGGGCCGCCCCGCCGTGGCCTGGAGGGCCGGCCGCTCCCCCCGGCCCGGCCCCGCGAGCAGATGGCGCGTGGGCGTGCGGAGCCGGCCTCCGGCTCGCACAACATCTGTTCCCGTCAGAAGATGCTAATTGCCATCGCGCAGGACAGCACCTACCCGCATGGACAAGCAGGCGCGCTCGCAGGCGGGGCGTCCGCGTCCCCCTGGGCGGCTCCCGCCACATGCTAACGAGCCAGCGCGGGGCCTCGGCCACGGGGGCGGGGGGGCGGCCGGTGCCCCGTGTGCAGGGGTCCAGCCTGGGCCTCGCCTGCCCCCCGGGACCCGCCCCAGGGCCACTCGCCCGCCCACCCGGGGTGGGTCCAGGGTCGGGGGCCTGAACGGGAGGCCTGCCCGGCCCAACGCTGCTTGGAGCCCTCCCCTCTACTCGGAGGGGGCGTCTGCCGCAGCCGCCTCTCTGAGCGAAGCTCGGGGTGTCCCCCCCCTCCCCCCCGTCCACCAGGAACAACCAGCCCAGTCTCTCACCTGGAGGTCTGCTCCACTCCAACGGTGAGGGTGCTCCAGAAGGTTCCGGGCAGGGCGACCCCTTCTGGGGGGGCCACCCGTGGTGCCAGGACCAGCTCCGCCAGCACGGCAGCCATCGGGTGGCCCTCACCTGGTCCGGCCTCCATCCCCCAGCCCTGGGCCCCAGGACGCGCCCGACCCCTGGACCGCTGCTGGCCGACGTACCCCGTGCTGCCCCAGACCCCAGGGCCCTGGGGGCCGGGGGGGGGCTAGCACAGTGGGAAGCAAAGCCCCCCTCTCCCGAAGGGCACAGGCCACGCCCTGGACCCCAGGTGGGCGCCCTGAGGCGCCACGGGTGACGTGTGCTCCCAGGACGTGGGCTGGAAGCTCTGGCCTGTTTCACGACGGGAACAAGGGTGTCCCCACGAGCCCGTCCCCACCCATCGCACACACCCGAGGAGTGTGCGGTCCCGCTCACTGGTCTCGCGGGCGCCGTGCGGCCAGGGGCCCGGACGCCAGCATGGCTGCGTCCACACAGCAGGTGAGCGAGGAAGACCCCCAGCCCCCCTTACCTGGGGGCCCAAGTCCCCTACGGGGCACAGTCAGCTCTGATGGAGATGGCAGCACATACCGCCCTGCGGCACCGCCCAGCCCCGTGGCCATGGGCCGCCCTCCCGGACAGCAGCGGGGAGGAGGGACAGCCACCAGCACGTGTGGCAGGCTGGCGGCGACGGGGCGTCTCACTCAGCATGGCGTCCCTGGGCCACCGGCCCCTACGTGAAACGTCACAGGGCCGGACGCAGCGTCCCACCCAGGCTCACGGGAGACGGCGTTAAACTCACCTACGGCCCATCCAGCCCCAGCGTGCGCACGCGTCTCAGGCCAGACACCTCCCCACAGCCCCGTCCTCAAACCGGGGGCAGCCCCCCAATCCTCAAACCGGGGACAGCCCCCCCGTCCTCAAACCGGGGGCAGCCCCCCCAATCCTCACACCGGGGGCAGCCCCCCGTCCTCGACTCAGGGGCGTGCGGCAGTGACGTGCGGGCAGCCGAGTTAAGTGTGTGTGTTTTCTAGGTCATTTTAGCCAAAGTATTTTGGGGAAACCAGGCTGTTTAGCTACAACCAACACAAGCGCGTGCTGTGGGTACAATGTAAGCTCTGCACGGATGTTTCCGACAACGAGACGTCAGAGAAACGCCACGCGCTCCGGGACGCCCTCCGCCAGCAGACGCCCAGCTCTCCGGGGTGCAGCCTTGACACCAGGGCTCCGTGCGAGTCTTCTGGGGAGAGACGCCTGCCTCCGAGGGAGAACGCTGTGTGCTCCCCGCCCCGCCGTCCAGCGCGAACCACGGGGCGCCCCTCTGCCCGAGCACAGCCTGCTGCGCGCAGGCCCGGGTCCGAGCTCGGGGCGAACCGACGCTCGGAGGGAAACCGTACCCCGTCCTCCCTTTAGACGCAGAAAAGGGAAAAACGCACCAGAACGAACTTCTTCGTGGACAGACGCAACCAGCCTTCCGCCCGTCCCCGCACAAGTGCCATCTGCAACACGGAGGCGGGCTTTGGGTCCCCGCGCCCCTCGTCCTGGGAGCAGGGGAGCATGAGCAGCCTCCTGCAGGGAGAGGGGTGGCTCACCGTGTATCTGAGCTACTGGAAAGCGGGGAACAATACAAGGGCTGGTCAGGGGGTACGGCACGGCTCAGCCATCAGCCAGGACATCACCCCGGCCAGGCCCCGAGCCAGTGGTTCTACCAGAGACGGCGGGCGCTCGGCGCGTGTCCCCCACGACGTGCGCTCAGGGGCGTGCCCTCTGACCTCCGCTGAACTGGGGTCTGTCTTCGGACAGGGCTTTCGGGCCCTTCCACGAGGTTTCACCGGAAATACCCCCACGCGGCCACCGCTGGCCACACCCCGGGAGCCACCTACCTGCAGGCCCAGCCGTGACTCGGCAGCACTCAGAGGCACAAGGTCACTGCAAAGCGCCATCTGTCCACACCGCACTGCTCTCCCACGCCAAGGAGCATGAGAAAACGATGCTGCTCCCCCTGCACGTCTCCTGCCCCCCCTCGCACGCGCACATGCATGCGCACACACACACACACACA
>PVKZ01007963.1:0-19010 GCA_004027375.1 Macroglossus sobrinus | reverse complement strand
TAAAGCTATTTGAATCCGTGAGTTTCTATGAGGTTCCAGGTCAAGTGCAACTCAAATAAAACGCGATACTGTTCTCAGTCAGAAGTTCACCGAATGGGGTCTAACCTCTGTTGCAGTTTCTGGAGCCTTAGTTTCTCTGCGTGTGCCCCTTGGGCGGCCAGATGTTAGGGTCTGTGAAGTATGAGCCCTTGGCCGTGTTTTTTTTTAGTTCTGTACAGAAGATTTAGTCCAGAACTGAAAAAAAAAATGTACAGAAGATTTAGTTCATTTTCTAACTAAAGGTGATTTAAACGCCTAACAAAAAGATGACCTCTATATCTTACTACAGTATGAAGATCTCCTAGGGGTAGTAAGTTTACATAACAGATGTTCATTTTCGAAGCGATCTTTAAAATAAATTCCTTCCCTCTTAACGCTAGAGGTCACTCTGCGACCACATATAGGAACTAAGTACCCCAGGGCCCGGGAGGTTGGGCTACGAAGCCTGTATGAATCGCCTACCTGTGAGCCAAGTTCAAGTTTGTTCCTTATTACGAGTTGCTCTGATGCTGTCCTGCTCCCATTAAAAGCTTCCCTCTTTCCTGCAGAACTGTGGACGTTCTGACATATGAATATTTCACCCCGAGCCCTGCTCTTACCCCGGCTGAGCAGATGTGTTTCAGGTGCTGTGGCCAAGAACGCTCACACCCCTGCCCTCCAGGTTTTCCAGATGGAGAAAAGCACCTGTCACCTGGGATGGAATGATGATAACGTGATTTATGTTTCTTTTATTGGATTGATTTGGATTCCTGGTTATGGGCCAGCCAAGACCACGGGGCAGACCCAACGCTGTGGAAACAATCGTCTAGAATTTTTAGTTTCTCTTTCCCGTTTCTGGAGGAACTTTAAGACCAGTGTGTGCGTCCACGTATGGAGTGGTGTTATTGACGTCTGCCGTGGTTGACGCTGGAGGTCTGAACCTCAAAATGGCTTATGGATCAGAAACTAAAATCCTCATGTCAGCATCCCTAGAAAATGTCAGTCTCCGTCCATGTGCGCCGAGTCGTTAACGTCATTTCTGATTTGGATCCCGGGCGTCTGTCCATGCAGGCAGTCCTCATATATCATTGCAGGCAAAATTTTGCGCTTCCTCTTATTAGAGGCTCCTGTTCGTTGGTATTTTGTCTGTGACCGATGGGACACATTAGGGACCTTAGCGGTGTTCTCATTCAGAGAGAGAGAGAGAGAGAGTGGGTTCCCAAGGTGGGCAGGCTTCAAAGACCTGAAAACCACACTTAATGAGAAATAATGGGCGTGCAGGAAGCTTGTCACTCTCTGCTGTGGCTTCCTGAGGCGGAGATGAGGCTTTTGTAGGAGAGGCAGGTAATGCAGAGGAAATGCAAGGGCCTCCTTGCTGGAGGGCAGGCTCGGCTCCATTGAATGCGAGAGGTGCCTTGACCTTGGCCGTCCCAGCTGGTTAGGAGGGGCTGGAAGGCCCCCAGCACTGAGGGGGATACAGTGAGCTGATGAGCTTGCTGCGCCCAGGTCCACTGCCTCACGTCTCCGAGTGGCCACGTTTAGAAGACCTTAACCTTGCACAGGTCAGGCCGTCTGCCCCCCTGCGGATGACTCGGCAACTGCATGATGGCCTTGACCCCTGTGTGTCGCACCCAGGCCCCGATCAGCTTTGCAGTGTGTCTTGCTTAGATTTAGAGCACTCAGGGCACGGAGATCATTATTCCCTGTAAAGAGGTCACAGAGATACTCTGCGGTCCCTTATCCTGGCTCCTAACCTGTCCGCCAGCTGTCCATTTCCCGGTGTGGTCCCCACGAGGTGCTGAGTGGAGCCGATGGGTTTGACAACACTGATGTGACTCAGACTCCCTCTGGTCACTGTGATGGGCGGCCTGCCTTCCTGAGGCCCTCGTCCGAGCTGCTCACAGTGCCTTCTTGACCGGAGAAGTAGAAGGAGGCGTGGGAGGGCTCTGTGGGGGCCTGTCAGCTTTCGTCTTGCTATGCCGGGACTTTGGGGGGCTCATCATGTCTGCATCCCCCTCTACCCCCCGGTGCTTTTACTACTAAAGATACACGCTCGCATCCCTCTGCTTGGATTTAAATGAAAAGCTCTAATTAGTCTCCTGTTTCCCAGCACCCTCCAAAGACGCCATTTAGGAAGGAACTGTTTCGAAAGCAGGATTTTACTTAACAAACAGCGATCGATCGAATTGATCGACCATGAGCCCTTCCCCACAGGGTCTGTGGGTGGCACTTGCTGCTGGCAATCGGTGCTCATGTGTACGAGACTATATTACATGGCTGCCCGTAGGTGTCCCAGCTCCTCCACTTCATAGGGCTGGGGGGTGAGGGGTGTGTGTGTGTGGGGGGCTGTCAGCCTCTCTTCACAGTGCTTTTTGGGCTGGGACTGCACCCTAGTCAGCCTGTGTCTGTGGCGCTGTCCCTGCAAACGTCTCCATCAATCGTGGCCATTTGCTGGGCCCTCGCAGACTTCCCTGTAAAGCCTCGCATCTGTTCTCTCACAGATTCACACGGTAATTAGATCCTCTCCCGCTGGCTTTGTGGCTTTGCATAAACTGTTAAGTGTTTGGAGCTGCCGAGGATTAGAGTTAGTGCTGTGTGCTGTGTGCTGTGCCCCGGCGTTCCAGCCCAGGTCCTCTCTGTTTCCTGGAGCTAGACACTGGGCCCAGAGCAATCCTGGCCGCGCAGGCAAACTAGCTGGTCCCGAAGGGGGATGCAGATGAAGGTGGTTTGAGCAAGGAAGTCACCGGGCGCCCTGCGGTGGCGGCTGGGGGGGGAGCGTGTAGCCACAGCTCCACCGGATGGGCCGGGGGAGGGGCTGCTGTCAGCGTGACACAGGGAAGGCCCCAAGGAGAGGACGCCTGCTGGTGTCGGGGAGGGTTCTGAGCCTCTTGGCGGCTTAGTTTATCAAATGACCCAAAGTACCAAACAGCAACGCAGCACGGAGAGCAGCGCCGTGTACTCTCTGCGGCCAGACTCGGTGGGACTCGCGAGCGGCTCTGGGATGCGCGCGGACGTGGGTTAGAACCGGTGCGTGCCTCTGGCCCCGTCCCTGGGTGCGTGGGAAGCCGCCCGAGACCTGGATCACGGCTCCCCTGCAGCCTCGTTGACGGGCGTGCTCGGGCCGCGGCGTCTCTTGCGCCCCCTCGTGGCCGGCCTGCGCCGTCTCCGTGGACGTCCAGCCTGGAGGTCTGAGCTTCCGTCGTGACTTGCACCCGAGGCCCCGTCCCCAGAGGCTTAGCTGGTCTGGGGAGGCGCCAGGCGGGGTGGAGTTGTACAGGCGATTCTGACGTGCAGCCGGGCTGGAGAACCGACAGACCAAGGAAGCAGAGAGCCCCACGTGGTGTGTCGTAGGCCATATCTGTTTGGCGTTGAGATGCTTATTATTTACGTGTTATTTTTATTTTGCTGACCATTTACCTGGGTAGTTCTGATCTGAACATGTCCAGTCCCCTGGGGAGACCTTGTAGGTTGCCAGGTCTGACAGCCATTACCAGCCTGGCACAGAGACGGAAGACACGAAACAAGCATGTGGTTTTGCAGTTTTTCTTAATGCAGGGGATGGCCTTGTGACACAGAGCTAGTCAACATAATGTAAGAAAGAGTCCACTGTTGGATCTTTCCGGGAAAGCTTTGATTTTTTTCTATTAAAGGAGACAGTCGTGGAAGCCCACCCACGTCTCTCTCTTCTTGCTGTGAACATAGATGTAATGCCTGGAGCTCTTGCAGCCGTGTTGTAACCATGAGGGCAAGGCTAAGAAGAAAGGAGAGACCCTGGCTCTAACAAGTGAACCTCAGAAGTGACTTGCCTCTGGACTTTTTATCACTTTTTATTAGTTTAAGCCACTGGTAGTTTATCTGTTGCTTGCAGCCAAATAATGAATAACAAATACACTTTCAAATGAAACATCATGGTGAAAAGCTGACAGAGAGAGCTGGGAAGAAAAACACGTTTCTCTAGAGTACCGGCACGGGCTTTCCCATGTGTTGTTTCAAGCAATGCCAAAGACACTGCTGTCATTATCACTGTTTTTAGTTGAGAAAACTGAGGTTGAACAGTCGTTTCTTATTCAAACAAGCCATTTGGTGTGAAGGCCCAATTATTAAATGCAAGAACCGGATTTCTAGGGAGTCGCCTCTGTCCCCAGAGCCCTTGCTACAGCTGAGGACATTTTTCTGACTCCCTGTTGCCTGTTAGGGGAGATGCCGCAGCCCAGCATTGCAGGGGCTGGAGAGCCAGTCCAGGGGCTGCCGGTGTGAAGAGGCTCCAGTGTGAAGTGCCTCCAGGGAGGTGTGAAGTGGCTCCAGTGCTCAGCCTCCAACACCCACGTCTCCCCAGCACGCACCGCAGCGCTGGGGGCCCAGACACAGGGCCTCTTAGGTCAGAGAGAGCAGGGAGAAGAAGCACCTGAGCCCCGCCCAGGGAGGCACACCTGGGGAGGGAGGGTGGAGGAGCTTCAGATAAATTCTTTCAGAGGGTATGGTTGACCTTGGATGACACAAAGACTGCAAATCTGGAAACTCGGGGTCCGAAATGAGAAGCAGCACCCCCCCACCCCCAAGCCTACGCCGAGAGGTCCGTGTATTTAACAGAGAGGGATGGAGGGCTGATTTCGAAACCCCGCGGGAAGCTGCACGTTTTAACACGTGTGGTATAAACACTGATGTGTTGTAAATATCCCGGACCTTCCTCACTGATTGTGGGGTCGGCCACTCTCCATACATCACGCAGTGCTAAGTTAAAGACCCCCTCACCGCCAGGCACTGCTACCTATGCCCAGGTGGCTGTGGACCCCGATGGCCGCGACAGAGACCGAACCACGTGACCGGGCGCCCCAGCGCCCCCTCTCTGAATGAGAGCCGCTGGCCTCGGCTCTGAGTCACCGCGTCATTGATTGCCACCTCCCCCGGCAGGGAAGAGCATTAAGGGAATTGGTTTACTAAGGCTCTGGCTGAGCCGAGCCTTGACTGCGGGGGAGAGAGAGCAAACAGCCGCTAGATAGAGCTGGAACGTATGATGTTGTATCCAGTGCTTAATGAGGCCGGTAAAAGCAGGAAAGCGAGATTAGCCCCAGATAAATGAGCGCGGCTTGTGCAGAATCGGGAGCTGACTGCGTTTCATTCGATTTGCTTCCTAGAAATAGCAGATGCTGTGTCAATTACTGCGGAGCGGTTCTCACTCGTGCCTTCATTGGATTCCTCTCGTGGACTGAAACGAATTAAATTATTTCATTTCCGTGATTGTAAGAGACATACCGTTTTCCTGTGGCAACGATAAAGAATTGAGACTTGAAGTGATCAGCATTCGCACCACTAATACTGGTTCCTAACGATAGATAACATTTACAAGCGCTAAGTTGGTGCCACGCTCAGACTAGAACCATTGCTGCTTCGGCATGTTGATCCAAGCCTCTGTGAGGTGGGCGCAGCTGGGAATCACTGGCTTAACAAGAGGAAACTGAGGCATGCAAGGGTGAAACAGCTTCTCTAGCTCAGAAGCGGAGGGCTCGGGATGGGCTCCGAGCCTGCCCCTTTCGCCGTGAGCCTCCAGTGTCTCCGAGGAAAGCTGCAGACAGGGTAGGGTCTTCGTTCTTTGAAAACGCATCTAAGTAATGTACATATTTATACATAGAGGGTCGTATCCGATACGCTTCGTGTCTTGTTCGTTGTTGCGTTTTCGATGGCTGCGCGGGGCATGGCACGCCTTCCTATGGATGGTCCAGGAGCATTTTAAAACGCGGTATTCCGTTTCCAAGTGTTGGTTCATTTTATAAACGATGCTGAGATGGAAACCAGTTTTATACGCACATCTCTGAGTGAACCTGGTCATTTCCTCTGCGTGAATTCCGTGAGAAAAATCCCTGGGCAAAGAAATATGGGCAGTTTTAACGATATTTGCACAGTTTAGTTTAGTGACTAGTTTTGAGCACAGTGGTGAAATGAACGTGTCAGTTTCAAATTCGTAATTGTGATTCCAGCTCCGCCCTCAGCTGGAGGACAAGGATGTGTTTAAATGGCGTGGAAAGTGAGTCACGCCGTGGCTTTAATGCCCTTCTTTGCTCCCTCACTTGTCTGTCTTCCCCTGTGGGCTGTGCGTTTGGAGGAGGGTCATTAACTGACCACGTGTCCTCCAAGGATCCTCTCGTGGCCGTCACGGTGGAGGCAGGGCCATGTCCTCACCTGCATCCTGGCTCTGGTGCCAAAGTGGCTGCCAAAGCAATGCCCTCTCACTCTGCGTCTCCTGATGTCCTCACACTCAGCCTTCTTCTGGGGGTGGAGGCAGACACAGAAGAAAAGAGTGGCGGCATCTCCAGCTCTCGGAGAGACCTCGAGAGGTGGCGGATCCTGCATTATTATCCCATTTTATGGATGAAGAGGCCAAGACACTGAGAAGTCCCGTAACAGGTCCTGGGCCACGCTCCTGGGAAATGGCAGGCTAAGGATTCGAACCTGCATCCGCTCGATTCCTGAGGCTCTGCTCTCTCCACTCCTGCCCTGTGGCTTTCTCGGATGGCGGTGGCTCTGGTTCAGGTTAGACTGAGGGTCCGGCTTGCAGTGGGCGTGGCCCTGTCCAGAGCCACCAGGGAGTGGGGACTGGCGCTCTTGGCCACGCTTCCGGTTGCAAGGCGATGGGTTCGGAGGGCCTCGTGCAGAGCAACGCGGTGGTGGCAGCCGCGCCCAGGGCGACATGAGTGTTCCCTCGGGGACGCTTCACCCTCTGCCATCCGGTGGCAGTAAGCACGCCTCGCTTCGCCTAATGAAAACAGCGACTTCGTTGTTGCCGCTTTTAGAGAAAGGGCTTCCCCTACATCTTGAATTTCAGATGAGTCGGAGGGCTCTCTCCCGTGCCACGGGCTCGTTCTGCTGCTTTTTAGGCCTTGTTCTCGGCCCTGAGAATCGGAGGGGACCGGGGAGGGGGACTCACTCATGGCACGCAGAGATGGAGCAAAATGCTCTGGGCGTGAAACGAAGGGACAACCCATCCTAAGAGGAACGGTCCCCACCGGATGCAGAGTGAGCGTGAGGCATTTCCTAGGGAGGATCCTTTGCTTTTTTTTGAGGTGGGGGATCCCTACAAAACTCAGAATGTGGTAAGGAGAAGTGTATTATAACACAAGCTAAAGGAATGATGGGGGCGGGGAAAGCAAGGAATGGCAAGAAATTGGCAGCACAATGGAGCGACTCTGAAAATTGAGCTCATTTTAGTTTCCTTTAGGCTAATTGGCAAAAAAAAAAAAAAAGAGAAAAAAGAAAAAGAGAAGGTAAATGGGGAAGTGTAATACAAAGAATTGATTTTTCTCTCTCCTGCCAGCAACATTTGCAAAGCTTGACATAATTTGCACTGGTATTTTCCGGAGAAGTGCATCAGGAAAGCACTTCTTAAAATAATTAGGCTTCTCAGAGTCCCGCGCTGGGACACTCGGCAGGAATCAGAGAACAGAGCCTCTGAGTTCTGCTATCCCCAGGGGGCCCGCTGGCGCCTCACCTGGGCAGAGAGGGGCAGCCACCTCTGCTGTGGCATTCCCAGACGCCTGCAGGCAGGTGACGGGGAGGTCGGAGGCTGCCAGCTGGAAACCGAGAAGCCAGAGGTGTAAGCCCCCCGAAGAGAGCCAGCCGGACGCCCCAGTGTAGCAAGGGAGCCTTGGTCCAGGGGCCACCCTCCAAAATGCTTGACACCAGTAGTATAGAGCCCGGGCCCCTGCCCGCCAGCCTGGCTCGGAAAAGCTGAAGTTCATCCCCCTCAAGATGAACTTGACCTCCTGAGTCCAGTGGTGACTTGTACGAATCCGGGACACGAGTCCATGCTCTCGGGCTGGAGGTGACGGGCGAGGCCCTTCCCCTGCCACTTGGGCTCTGCATGGACCTGGATCCCTGCGAAGGACCTGGGGTCAACACCGTGTAAATCAAGAAGGTGGTTCGTCACCTTAAACTGTCCCTGGAGTCGTGTCTAAAGGACACCCTGGAATCTCCAGGTCAGAAGACTCTGACAGTGCCCTTTGCTCTCACGCTGCCAGCCCGAGCGGCTCCACACGCTGGACCCGTCCCTCAGGCTTTAGAACGTCCGTCCCTGAGGTCTCCGTGGAACCGCTGGGAAGCGCTGTCGTAATCACCTTCCTTCCTGGCAGCACCCTCCAGCGATGAGAAGCCCTGGTTATAAACCAGGGTCAGGCCAGACACGGGGGTCCCCCCACTGTTGAGAAAGTTTGAGACTTTTCAGTCATATGAAATGACACGCCTCGTAGACATCTTAAACCACAAAGATACACGCATTTGTAAAAATCCTGTAATCCAGCCAATTAAAGGCAGCCCAACTGCTAATTCCATCCCTCACGTGTGAGCAGCACGGCCGTGGTCGATACTCTGTGTAGCGATGAGCCAGGATGGACCAACATCCACACGCTCTAGCGCGTTTTTTTAATTTCATTTATTTTCACCCCTAAGACGATTTTGACAGCTCGGTGCCACTCACGTGTAGCAGGGTCGCCCAGAGAACGTTCCGGCAGCGGCCGCGAGCGCGTTTGTTCTTTTCCTGATGAGCTTGAAGCTCAGAGAGCGAAATGATCCCACAGGTCACCCAGCCTGTGGGTGGCAGAGCAGGCGTGTGGCAGTTCTCAGCAGCCCCAGCTCAGAGCCAGGGCCACTCACCGCGCCCCTTGGTGTAGATTCGTTTGACAGACTCACACGAGTCCCGTTTATAGAGTTAAGGGGTGTTTTTGGGACCTTTTTTATACTGGAGTAACACATATATATGTCTATATTTTTATTAGAAGGAATATAAATTGGAAAATGGAGAAAGGGAAAAATTGTCAGCCCTGATCCCCTCTTTCTAACCTAGTCACTGTTAGTATTTTGGCGTAACTTCTGTAATCGTATTTTTTTTTCTGATTTCTGAAGTTTTCACCCAAATACTATAAAACCAGTTGTTCAGATCTTACGCAATCTTCATAACCATTTCTTTCAACGGCCACATGGTAATCCATCCACTGAATGTGCCACTTATTAATTTGAACCTTCTCCAATTTCGAACGCCTAGGCGATTTTCTTTATTTGTCACCGCTATTTTGTGTAATAGCATGACACGGTAGTGAATATTTTTCTGAATTTAAGATGTTTTCCTCATGAAAGTTTCACAGTCATCATTTTTATGGCTCTCGTTACGTAGTGCCAAATCACTTCGCGAGAGGGCTATCCAAGTCATTATCCAGCAAATGGCTCTGAGAGGTGTTTATTTTTTAATTCTGGATTTCTTTATTGGAACCGTGGAGCGAGATGGAAGTCAGAGGCAAGAATCCCACCTCTGGCTTCAGAGCGACATTCCAAGCCAGTGGGAATGTAGACAAGCCCCGGTATACGCCTCAGCCAAGTTCCACTCTCAGCTGGCAGGATTTCCAAAGGCTGAGAGAGGCCAGAATGGACACGGGCAGGGTTGAGTGCGGGGTGAGCAGGGGAATAGTATATCCTGACGATACAAAACCAGCGGGGAGGCGAGAGCGGGTGAAACAGGGAAGGGAACGGACACGGGAGGGTCCCCAGAGTCACCTCTGCCCATTCCTAAGTCTTCTGAGCATTTATGGCTGGAAACTCTGCCCTTTGGACTCGTAAGGGACTAATTTGTGGGCTCGTCGAGGCTCCTGCCACAATCTCTAGGGAGCTGTGCAATTCTAAAGGCCACTCTCGTCCTCTGCCCGGTGGCTCGTGGGGAGTGGCACCCAGCCAGCCACGTCCACAGCTCCCAGAAGCGCTGACGAGCCCGGGGCTAGTGTCTTACCTCCAGGGGCCGTGTCCTTACTGCCTGCTGGCGTGGGGCCCACTGCCACTTCCTTGTGTGCGCGTCCTCATTTCTCTGGCCCCTCAGAGACCCCTAGGGAGATGAGAGTAACAGCAGAGAGTTAGGGGGACGAGGGCAGCTGTTCGCTGGCTTCGGTTAGATCAGACAGGGCGGCAGGGTCTGCGCCCCACACAGCTGAGGGGGAAAAGGGCAGGTGACTTCTCGGCCTTGTCCTTCCTGCGTTCCTTGGTGGGCCAAAGCAGATGTATCAGCGGGTGGGGAATGGTTTTGAGTCCGACTTCTCTTCTGTGCGTTTCTATATCCTGGAAGGTTCGGAGAAGGACTTTTGGATTCCCAGGGGAGCGAGGAACAGATGTCACACAAGCTCCACTTTCTGGGGGAGCCGTAGGATAACGAAACCCTCATTGATGGAAAAAATGGGCTCGGGAGCACCTTCAGTGCAGTTTAGTTGCTGGCAGGGCTGGAAGGTAAAGAGGTACGGGGTGCGGGGAAGGCCTGCCCGAGCCCAACGCGCCGGACGCCGGAACGGGGTGTCGCGACCTGTGGTGTCATCACGGGAGAGACGAAGGGCGTTCTTCGCTGCAGACTTGAGGCGGCGAGTGCCTTTCTGACTTGAACCGGGGTCAGGTTCATTAGCTCCGCGCTCTCTCTCTGAGTGGACACGCCTCACCCGGGACCGAGCCCGGCCCGCCTGCCCTGCGCGCCTGAGTGATGACAGGACACCACCGCCTGCCAGCCCAGTCAGCGCCGCCGCGTGAATAAGGCTGCGTCCCCGGCCATTTATCATCAATTACAGGGGCACCGGCCTGTACAGTCACCCCGCCTTCGGCCCGGCCGCCCGCAACGCTGCCTCGTTTATATTCCCTGTGGTTTCGATCGCAGCCGGGCCCGCCGCGCAGCTCCGCGGTGACGGGCGGCGTGAAAGCATAACCCTAATTGAGACGTCTCGAGGGAGACATCTAGGAAAACGGAAACGGTAATTAGAACGGGAGGATTCCGAGCTGGGTCAGGAGAGTCGGAGGGGGGCGCCCATGAGGGGCTGTCACAGATGGGGCGGGGGCGGAGGGAGAAATACATCTCAGACAGAGCGTAGCCCTTGCCACCTCGGGGAGAGCGAGAGGAAGCGGGGACACGCGCTGGGGCAGGTGGCCTGGCATGCCGGCCGGAAGACCACGGAGAGGGCGGGAGGAGCTTTTGATGGGAATGCCTGTGAGATGTCCGAAACAAGAGGCCTTGAGTTGGACCCCCTCCTGCATCCTGCTTTGGGGACATTAAAACACCGACTCAGAGGTCACATGGTCCAAATGCTTATTTTTGTCAACTCCTGAAGCGATTTAGGGTTTCCTTATTACTACTCCAGAAAATAGACATCGTCCCCCGTTATCTGTGGGGCTACGTTCCAAGACCCCCAGTGGGTACCCGACAGGACCGAACCCATATAGACTGTTTCCCTATAGTAACATGAATGTGATGAAGTTTAATTTATAAATTGGGCACAGTAAGAGGTCAACATTAGTAACTAACAACAGAACCAGCGATGACGACATATCGTAATAGGAGTTATGTGACTGCAGTCGCTCTCGCTCACAGAATAGCTGACTGTGCTGTCCTCGCCCGTTCACGGAGAGGAAGAATTTTCTGGAACTTTCTGGCTCTTCTCTGGCATATCCGACTTGCCAGCCTCGCTACTTTTTCGCTTTGGGGCCATTAGTACGTAGACTTAGGGTCGCTTGAACGCAAGCCCCGTGACGCTGGGACAGAGGACCCGATAACCGAGAAGGCTTCTCAGTGACCAGCACGTGGGAACTGTGCACGGCCTGGGCGCTCTGGGCCCAGGGGACTTGGTGACTCGGGCAGGACGGAGCCATATGGTATGAGATTTTGTCACTGCTCAGAATGATGTGCAATTTAATACTTGATATTTTCAGACGACAGACTGCGGGTAACTGGGACCATGGACAGCGACACTGAGTGGGGCTCTTGGTGGTGTGGGGCCTGCAGGCGTCGGGCCCCGTGGGCTAGTGTGCTACTAGCCACAGGGCGCTGTCCTCTTGAGTTCCAGTCCCCGAGCGGGCTCCGGGTCTGCCCGGGCCCCTCTGGGAACGCTGGCCGTTGTCAGCCTGCTCGAGGTGTCCGCGGTACCTCTTCCTTCCTTCCGTGCTGTCGCCTTTGGTGCCACTAGGAGTTTGAGTGAACGCTGCTCCCTCGGTGCTCCCGGGGCCCAGTGTGGGGACTCCTTAGTCCCTCCACCTCCGTTCCACACTTGTCCCTGGGGTCCAGGCGCTGACACACGTGCCTGGAACAACCATAAGCATGCCTGCCCCCATCCCCGGCAGCTGTCCCGGCCCCCGTCACCTCCCTCTGCCACCTCGTCCGCCTCGGTCCTGGGACCGTTGGCAAGTGGTCCTCACCCCTGTTGAAAATGGGCTTCGCGTTTCTGGGTTGTGACTGTCCGTCAACATCCCCTCCTGGTCACGAGCACTGCAGTGGCAGCACTGATGTCACTCACCCTGTGGACCCCGTCACAGAGGCAGCGTGTCTGAGTGAGAATGGACGACTTTACAAAGCCACGAAGACGCGGCCTCCCGAGGGCTGACAGTTCAAAGCGGGCACCACTTGGATGGCACGGCTTCGAATGAGCTAATGACAGTGTTTTAGATCCGTGTTTGATCATTCGTAAGAAAAAAAAAAAAGTTTCTCTGTCTCCCCACACATACACAAAAGCAGGTGAAACCCTATCAAACAAGTCTCTCTTTGAATTTAAAATTACTCTTGGGGCCAGGGAGGTTTCTGAATCACGAATGAAAATTTGGACATCAAAAAGATTTTCCTCTGTCTTTTAAAGAGGAGGGGGGAAAAAAAAGGCTTTTTCTTCCCAAGTATATAAAAAGAGAGGAAAATACATAGATTTAAAAGTAAATTTTTTACCAGGGCAATATAAGAGTAGAAAACACCAAGTTTCTGTGTGTAGATAAGTTCGTATATCGCGCTAATGAGATAAAATGTGGGCTTAAGACAGAATGATGAGGAGACCAAGTCTGCTCTTAAAATCAGGGCTAGCGAACATTCCTGCCAGAACAGGCCGCCAGGTCACTATTTGCTCATCAAACGACGATTCAAGAGAAGAGATGCTGGCTAGCCAAGAACAATTAACTCTGTATTTGCCTTAAAATGTATTCTTTAGAGGAGGATGGATGAATTGTGGCTTTCAAACTTATAACATTCTTCGATAAAGTAAAAAAACAAAAGTGCTTGGCTCACAATGGATCGTCAGTCTCCATTTATCCATAAATAAGTCCACTTTATCACTAGTGAGAACAAGAGTCATCTTCTCAGTCTTTTTGAGGTACGTCATTTTGAGGTACATCATTTTGGCCGTCGTATTTTCACGGACCATGCAAACTTTTCTTCCTTTTGTCCTTTTCTCTGGTATGTAATGAGTGATGGTAATACAGCAGAATAATCAGCAGATTACACAGAGTGCTCTCATGGCCGCCCACGACAGTCTTGTGAGACGGGGAGGTGATCGCTGCTGTCATTGTCACACAGGAGTCTGCCTGACGGGGAAAGACCAGCTGAACGTCACAGCTGAGACTGAAAGAGGCGACGATGTCCCCTCCCTTGATTCAGGGAGGGGTCCTTGATAGGCGCGTACGGACTTCCTGCAGGAGGCCGGGAGCTGTGCGAATGCCTCATATTACGTATTATGATATTCTGTTTAATCTTCTCCACACTGTGCAGGAATTATGTGCCCCATTTTACAGATGAGGCAGTAACGGCTCAGAGGGGTTATAGCCTTGTCCAGAGCTGCACAGCCCGTGACCGTGGGGCCAGGCCTCTGTCACCAGAGCAGTGTGTGAACCCTCCTCTCTGTGGCACAAAGCCCCTTCTGCTCGCGTAGAAATGCAGGTGCTGAGGGCCTGTGCCTGGAGGCAGGGGACAGGCCAGGATGCCAGGCAGGGCGTGAGGGCTCCATGGTGCCTTTTTGCTTCTCAGTTGCAGACCAGACGGTTAGTAGATCTTTAAAGCTTTCATAAGTTTTGGATCCTGCAGTATGTGTATGTGCGTATGAATGAATATATATATATTTGTTTTATATATTAATATATAAATATATAACACATGTATAATGTACATGTGTGTATAACATATCATGTATACACATGTGTGTGCATATACATATCTATATATAGGATATATATGTGGTTTTCTTCCTTTTCCAGTGAAAGACAAATTCCATGTGAGAAGTTAAAGTAATCCGATGCAGCGCCCGTATGTGAATGCCCCTTAGATCGCTAAGGTCATCTGAACGCATCGTCTGGTTTTTCTCGTGAGAATAGGTTGCTCACTCAGTTGAACAGACTAGAAGAGTCTAGTCAAGGGAGGTTTCACATTCAGCGATGGGTTTTCCGTGTTTTTAGGTTACAAATTCTGCGGGATGTTGGCGTGGAGACAAGGGTGGACGGCTCCATCGGAGCAGAAGTGAGGCAAAGACGTGGCCCACGGCGGGGCTGGCTGTGCGCCCCTGTGTGGGGTCCACTGCACCGTGCCAGGACGCCACCTGCTGTGCTGCCCTCCCTCTCCGCTCCCCCCGGGCTGTCCCCCACCCACCACGGTCAGGGGCGCGAGGCGGAGGGACGGAGGAGAAGGGGGTAGAGGCCGG
This sequence comes from Macroglossus sobrinus, assembly GCA_004027375.1. Classification (NCBI taxonomy): domain Eukaryota; kingdom Metazoa; phylum Chordata; class Mammalia; order Chiroptera; family Pteropodidae; genus Macroglossus; species Macroglossus sobrinus. Next base: position 4,542 of record PVKZ01007963.1, on the reverse strand, counting down.
CTTGTTGCTTCCCGGTGCCATTTCCTTTTTCTCCTCCTTCAAAGCTCAGCCCTATGGCCACTCGGGGGGCAGGTGGGGACAGAGGACCAGCCCTCCAGTTTCAAGGCAGAGATGCCGCCTGCGAAAGGGACGCGCCGTCTAGATTTCCCACTACGTCAGGCCGAGGGGACAGAAAGCTATTTAGTACTAACCTGTGACTCCAGCCAACGAGAGGCGACTGTGTCAGGAGACGGGGCGACCTGCCTGGGGAGACTCTGCAACGCCCCACACGTGACATCTAAGGATTCATAGTTCCGAGTTTTCCTGTTAAATTAATTGGCTGCTTATTCTTTCATTTTAGTATCTGCCCTTGTTAGCAAATAAGCATTAGCATCTGTCAACTACTTAAGCGCATTCTCGAGAAAAGCATGATGTCTAAAAATATCATTCGCGTTGTGGAGGCAGCCAAACGTGTCAGGCGATGAAGCTGTTTACGGCGTGCGTGTGTGTGTGTGTGTGTGTGTGTAACCCCCTTCTAATTTCTAGTTATAACAGTATTATTATTATTATTATTATTATTATTATTATTATTGATAAAGTATGATACTCAAGCGTGATACGTATAAATTAGTCATGTGAAAATGCAGAGATCATTCTCTCATCAAGAGGGTGTCCTCCTGCAAGGCCGAGCATCTTTCTTCCTTCTGACCTGTGGCAGTCCTTAGGCTCAGACCGTTTTCGTCCCTCTTAGCGAGCCCATCGGTGGCACGTCAGAGCGGCTCGTTTCAAAGGGAGAAATGCGGGGAAATAATCCAGCCATGGGAATGAAGAGATCAAAGCACGTAGGGTTTGGGAACACTTGGGTGAAAGCATGTGTCACAAGGGGCACACGTGGATATTTCTTCCAGCCTCAAGGCGCAGGATCCTGCGTTCAGTGAGAACACGGAGAGGTGTCACCCACCGTGTGCTTTGTCAGCCCACCCCGCGGCCGTGTTCCTTCTTCTCACCCAGCCCCTCTTCGATGGACTTCAGGGAGGAAGGGTCCCTGGTGGGGGCGGGGCTTCGGGCCCCCTCACAGGGTCGTGGTAAGTTGGAGAGGAGTTGGGGAGATGCGGGCGAGGGGAGGAGAAGCTGGCGTTCATGCCGCGCGTCACCCAGTGCCCGGCCGGGAGACTCTGGTTCTGTGTCAGCTGAAGGAGGCTGGAGGCTCCGTTTTCTCCACGCTCCCGGGAGCTGACCGTGTTTTGTCTGGCTTTCTGGTCGTCGCGATGATTTCAATGCTTAAAAACGATAGTTTGCCCAGACTTTTCCCCGATTTGTGACTCTCTCTCCCCTCGTAGGAACCTTTGAAGCAAGGCTCTGTGTGTGCTCCTCTTCGGAGGCTTAGTGATTTAGAAACTCGTGTCTTCCCTCACTCACGATATCTTTTTTTTTTTCTTTTGCATTCTGACAGTTGAACTCAAGTATTTGGGGCTTTAGGAAGGAAGGACAAAGAGAACGCTGGGCCACTGTCACCCGGGGGCCCTGATCTGAGTAGCGTGGGAGTTAAGTACTTGTCCTTGCCCCTCCTCGGACCGGGAAGGGCGCTGGCTGGCGGGCAGGCAGCCGATGCTTGGGGAGAAGCGTACGTTCGCTCCTCCAAACAAACCCAGAGGCACAGTGCTGGCCCTTCCCGGTGCCCACCCCTCTCTCCCCGTCCCGGTTCAGACATTCTGCTCACTGCAGAAACTTTCCCCTGAGAAAAGTGCTGTGACTCCAGCTGTGGCAGCGACTGATGTCCTTCTAGACCCCAGAGACGTCCGCAGATGACCCACTGTCATTTCCAAGCAGAAAACGAGACAGAACAGAAAACGTGCACGCGTGGGGAAAAAAATGCCTTAATTTGGTCAAAATGGGGAGGAGGAAAAGGCAAATAACGAGGGCGTGAGTGCCCGTGATACAGAGACCGAGTGTGTCAGGGAGGGAACAGTGAGGGAGCACTCCTGGGCGTGGAGTATGTGGCCATCCATTCCTTCATTCACGGAGCGGACGCTGGGGCCTCATGATAGGTTGGACCTGGTGCTGGCTTCAGGATGGGCCAAGGTGCGTAAAACTGAGTGCCCAGGTGTGGTGCGCATCCTGTGGTGAAAACACACGTTTGAACTAAATGATCGCAGTGCCGTATTAGAGGGGAGGTGAAAGAGGTGGAGATACTGCCTGAATGCGGACCCTGCCCTGGGCTATTGAAGGGGGTGGGGGAGGGAGGATTTATAAAGACTGTGAAATTTGAGCCAAACCTTCAAAGAGGCAATTAGCATCAGGGCAGGGAGCCCAGTCTGGGAGGGGCGGGCGGCCTGGGCCTGCAGCCTCGCTCCACCTCCTGGCTGCGTGACCTTGGCCGTGCCCACACCTGTAAAGGACACCGTGTCTGCAAACAAAATGCTTCCCGCAGAGGGGTGCACAGAGCTGATAGGAAGGGCGTGCTCTGCCGTGGTGGTCCAGGCTCTCGTTCGTTGTTACCCATGAGGAATAAGTAGCCACAGCCTCCCCCGCCCCGAGAAACCGCCAAGGGCAGTTCAAACAATTAAAGAGACAGTGCCGTGGTCTCAGGCCCAGTCTCAGGAGGGGCGTGCCTTACGCGTGGTTGCTCGGGGTCGATTTGATTTCACAGATGCTCTTGTTTTTTTTCCCGATGGAAAGCGGACGGGTTGGGTGTCGTCGAGCGAGAAGGTGGCAGGCGTGTGTCCAGCATACCCTGTGGTGGCCGCAGTGCTGGGTGCCTTCCGGGATTCTGATGGCACTGACCTGGGCTCGGCTTTCCTGATCCCTTCCTTTCCCTTCCAGTTGGGACTGGTTGGTTTTCTCAGAATCGCCTGGAAGATTTAAAAACCACCAATGGCAGCAGCACATCACTAGGCTCTGTTTCGCCTGGTCTGGGGGAGGCCCCAGGCCCCAGTGTTTTATGAAGGGGCCCGGTCACTCATTCTAGGGCGAGGTGTTTACGGCCACCATCCTGCGGCCCAGGGCTGGTCGGCGGGCACTGTGGTCTGGAGTGACCTTGACTGTCTTCCTGACAGTTGGCCTTCTCCGCAGATCAGCGCTGCCTTGGTGCTGAGGCGATAGCATCCTTCCTCCTCCTGGATGGCCCTTCAAGAGCAAGATGGATGTTCTTCGTCAATACATCGTACAGTGAAGGCACGTCTGGCTCGCGTGGACCAGCTGTCTGCTCGCATCCAGTCTGCTCCCACGAGCTCAGCTTTGATACTCGGGGTGGCTCAGAGGGCATTACCTTGTTCCGTGTCCCATCTGAGCTCATCAGGCACGACGCCATGCCCGTCACAGCCCTGCTGGCAGGTGCCTCTCCTCCCTCTGGGGTCGGCCCACGCCCCACTCGCTGGAGCGATCTCTGGCATCCAAGAGGCATAACCTCTTCGGAGAATGCCTAGAGCGAGTCAGCTGTCGCTTTGGTCCAGACAGGCTCCTCTGAGAAACAAGAAGTAGTGCCTGCTCCCCAATAAAATGTTCAATTGATACGAATTACTCTTGGCCAGAAAAGAAAAGTGAGATGATTGGACTCCCGGGGCGGGGGGGAGGTCACAGGAACATTTGATCTCCCGCTGAGCGCCGCTTGGCAATTCTGACTTTTGGGGTTAGTTCTGGGCACGTCGGCTCCTCCCGAGCGCAGTGCCAGGGGCTGAGGGTTCCAAGCGCTGTTCCCACAGACTGCCAAACCGTAGGCGCGGGCGCTCTGCCAGGTGGGGCCGTTCGGATGGCTCAGCGCACCGTGACGGAGACAGGACGCAAGAGATCAAAAAGGGATCAAAGGACTGCAGAGGTCTTCGAGCTGCCCCCTCTTCTCATCCGGAAAGGAAAGGGTGCGTTCTTACACGAGGAGCCTCTCACGCGTGGATTCACGGGGACTTTTCAGCTCTTTCACCATCGACAGTGGACACACGCCCTAAAAAAACGAGGACTCCGATGACCACAATAATGAGAGATTATCCTCCTATAGAACTGGCGACACGAAAGTTTGTTTTTTTTTCTTTCTGTTGGAAATATACACCCTCTAGAAGGGTCAGACTGGTTTCAAAGTGGTTAAACAAACAGCACTCTCGGACCGCTCTCCGCAGACTGTCTCGGACTATTAGCTGTTGATTCCACTGACATATTCTGAAGGGTCCGTAGGGGGCTTTTCCAGAAGTCAGGACCTCAGTGTAATAGACAAGCATTGATTCTGATATTTCCCTGGGTAACGGTGCTCGACCATATTGGGGTCGTAAGTCTGTAGGGTTCATTGGCGGCCGTCATGCTCACTGTCACCAGTAATAAGCACAAAGGACTCGCTCTAAAAGCTGCCTTATAAAACTTTAAGGCAACTTGGATCGCTTAAGTGAACTCGCAGGGTCTGGGCGGGTGCCAAGCGGGTCCTATTTGTCTGCTCGTATTAATTTCACGTCGTTGAGAGGGTCGAGACAGGCGGTCGGCGATGCTTGTTCATTTACGAAAGACGGACTCGGTCTTGCCATCTCGCTTGGACCATTCTGCCTTTCTTTTTAGAAAATTTAATGTGTATTCAACCTTACC